>CAUYON010109012.1:0-10888 GCA_963573935.1 Arctocebus calabarensis
CCATGAATGGATTAATAAATTGTGGTACATGTATACTATGAGAGAGGGGATGGTAAACAAGGTACAGAAAAGGCCTGGTGGTGTTGCAATGTGCTACCTCATAGCCGCTTGTTTGCCTATGTGACCACTGGGAGCTCTTGAAGATGGGGACTTTTTGCATATCCAGCACTCAGGAACAACTCAGGGAGGCTGGGGCGAGTTAGGGGGTGAAGCATAGGTGGGGGGTTCTTCAGAGACTAATGCCTGGGTTATGCAGAGGGATTACCTCCTCTGCTTTCCCCTCTCCCTTATCCTGTTCCCCCCCTCCTCTCTTACAGGTTTTTTCTTGAACAGCATTCTCTCAATCCCATGATCTTGTATCTGTCTCAGGCTCTGTTCTAAAAACCCAGGGCAAGACAGTTAAATACATACCGAATAACATGACCCCACTCTGTTGATAATGGAGGGTTTCATAACACTTCTCATTCCACTGCTTACCCTGAGATTAATCCTCTTGGGTTATTATGCACCCCTCCCTTCACTTTACATCAGTCTTTCATAAATCTTACTAGGGTTCAGAGACACATCTCTTGGGTCTAAGCTCTTGGAAATGATTATACTCAAAGTGCATGGCCCCTGTTCCCTTTAGGGTTATAATGTGCTTATCACTTTCACAGGGAGAAACACCCTTATAGTATGCCAGCCAGTGCAAAATACGCTCCACGAGACTGTTTCAAGATGAAAACCACTCCCCTGGATGGTTTTTCCCTTGAAAGGAATTAGGTAACACAAAGTCAAAACAAGAGAGAGCCTTGAAAGAAATGTTAAGTTCTTCCCCGCAGTTACCAAGTCTGGTCTGAGCTCCTATGGGCTCTGACACCAGGTGCCCCAGCACTTAAATTTCTGACTCAGACTCTAAAGAGCTCACCAACTATGTTTACCATACCCTCTCTTCTTCCCAAGGAAAAGGCCTCAAGGTTCCCAGGTGTGTGGCTTCTATGAGCCTCAGCAAAGCCAGACAGAACCACACCTCACCAAGGCACATTCCCCCTTCCTGGCCAAGATGGCTGGAGGCTTGACCTCTGCTCTGGCTATAGCTGAGTCATACTGTCAGAAAAGAAGGGATAGAGGTTGACAGATGGGCTAGGAACCCAGGAGGGTCTTGTAGAGGCCGAGTAGACTCCAGAGCAGCTACAAATACTACTCATAGGTGCAGGAGATCATTAGGAGGCCACAAGTGTACAGCATCTACTTAAATGAGGCCACCCAGATATATCTGGAGACAAATAGACAGATGTTAATGCAAATGTGTCATCATTGCTCCTCTCTAAGGGCTGCCAACCAGCTCACATCAGCAGCTCTGTGTCTGGGAAGAGAAGGAAAAAGCTGAACAGCAGACATGTGTTGCAGCCCGCCCAGTGCCTAGCAGTCCAGAACTGAGGTGGTGGTGGAGTACAAAAGGCAGGAATGTGCCAGAGAAGCCACCAAATGTTGCCTCGTTAACTCTTAATTCTTAAGGGAGTTCTCCCAGCCTGCCAAAACATCTTGGTCCACACATACCAACCCTATTCCCTCATCTTTTTCAATGGCTTCCCTACATTAGCTTCCATCCATATTCTCTTCTATTACAGTGGTTATCAAACTTGAATTTGCATCCATATTGGCTCCAGAGGTTTGTGAGAAATGTAGATTCTCAGGTTCTCATCTTAAATCAGAGGGAGGGGAATTAATTCTTACTCACATCTCTCAACCCAAGGATCCTCAGGAACTAACAGAAGACAATTGTCAATAGTTGGACGGGGAATGGGTGTATATTCCAAATACCCAATCTTGAATCATCAGCTGTAGAACTGAATGTCTTCTGTAATTAACTCAGGCTAAAGAGAATAAAGGATGAAGTTTTGGGAGGCTAGGAGAAAACAGGGTGTGCGGAAGCTTGTTGCCCCCTGTGTAGTCATATGCAGAGCCTCACAATGGTACCCTACCCTTTTCCAAATAAGCATGACAGGAAGTAGTGTTACTATAGAGAGAATATGTACCAATGTGGTGGACTTTGACTCTGGCTCACATCATCATCGTTCTACCATATACTATAGTCCTTGCTGAATGTAAGATTTAGATGCTTAAAAGGCATTTTGAAAACAAATACAAGTTTGGCTTTTACACCCATGTTGAGAGCTCTCCTAACAAGGTCTTTACCCTCTCACCAGGTCTCTGGGGTTGAACATGTGACTTCTATCCCCATCATGGTGGCCTCATGACAACAAATGATCTGTCAAAGATCTTCTCCAACCTCCTTGTTTTGTAGGTGAGGAAACCTCTCCAGCAACAAGTGTTTCCACAAACACTTGTTAACAAAAGACATGTTCATTCTAAAGATTTCAGGAGTGGCTCGCAGAGAAGCCTATCCATCTCCTCCTTCATTCCAAATAAGATGGGATTTAACAGGCCCTGATTACTCTGCTTCCTTCTTCATAAATCATTATAGTATCCCACTGTCTTTAAAATGACTGGATATTCATTAATGAAGAAATGTTGGCTTGCTCAGGTCTGAGAAAAATGTTTATACTTAGAAATAATAGCCTTTGATCCACTTGGCGATACTCTCAATGGTTTTATAAAGTATGTAACCTCGAATATGGAAGCAGGGAGAGAGTGAAATTGTTTCACATATGAACTGAGAAGGAATGATGAGAAGCCAGGAAGGCAGTTGGTTGATGTGGAGCAAGAGGAGAGCTTATAGCTGTATGGCAAAGTAGAGAGACTTAGATATCCAGGAATGTCTTAATGCAGTGCTATCTATTATGTCTCCTCTGTCTTTTTTATAAAATCTTTAATAAAATGTATATTTGTGGATAGGAATTGTGTTTAGAAAGATACATGTAAAGTAATATTGTTTCAAGTTTGGTCTAAAGTGGCACCCAAGGCTGGGAACTCATGGTGGATGGAGTAGGTGCAGTAACACATAGGTTACACCAAGAATTTAAAATGCTAGGCTCTTAGGATCTTAAGTTTTCAGATGCACCTGTGATAATTACAATAGAAGACCAGAAGGCCCCAGAAAACACTCCTAAAAGAGAAGGACCAGTGACATTGCTGTGTACTGGCATCCTGAGAATGAAAGTGACAATCTCTGAGAAACAAATACAGCTATATATATATATATATAAAATACAGCTATGGATACTTATCTGCTTGGGGATGGTAATGGAAAAATCATGCTTGGATAGGAGAGGTTCTAAAGCAGTAAAGAGGGTGGTTCTGATATCAGACACATCTGGGTCCAATTTTCTCTCACTTAGACAAGTCACTTTATTTATCCTCATTTTACTTTTGGAGGTTCTGTTCTCCTAACTTTTTGTTTGTTTGTTTGTTTGTGTTTTGAGAAAGTGCAATCAACTCACAAGACTCTTCTCTAGTACCACAGACAGTTTTACTAGAAAGCTAGATGAGCATAAGCTGAAAATAAAAGAGGTAAAGACTATGGTATTCTTAACGATGCTGATGGCATCTCTTGTCCAACCCAACAGTTTGGAACATCTCCCCATTCCAACTGGAGAGACCTTACTAAGTCTTTATTTTTTTAACTGGCATAGGAATTAAATTAGCTGTTTTAAAAATAAATATGGTTAAAGAGGGATGAAGGAAATGAAAGGAGGGAAGAGGAAGCAAAAGAAAAATGAAGAATGAGGCTAGTGGGAAATGAGGTTCTCTTATGGCAATTCAGGGCTCAGTGGCAGATGTGGAAGGAAACAAGAGTTCCTCAGCAAGTGCATGGCAGAAACAAGTCACAAGTTGCTCCATCTGGATGTCATACTTAAGGGTCTTGGTCCTCAACTGAGTATATCACGACATGAAGAAACACAGCAAGACAGTGGCTGTATCACTCCATGGGGCCATCTACACCTACCTTACCTATCTTTTCTGCACTCTGAGCCCCCATATTAATGGTTCTTTTTTATTACTACAGGTAATTTCCTTGAGTACTATTTTAATATCTCTATCTTTCTCTTTCTCTCTCTCTCTCTCTCTCTCTCACACACACACACACACTTCATTTACTCTGATCACATAGCCCACAGTCTGAATCATCCTTAAAAGCCATGTTGAAAAATGGAAAAAAGACAATCAGCATACAAATTATCTTCTGGAAACTTAGAGGAAGTGATCACAAGATTTTAAAAGTGGGATCATTTGGAACAAAGAACTACTGAATAAAAGTTTCATTCCAGCTTTTCCACTGATGTGATATGACATTTAAGTGAAGTAATGTGTGTGAACAAGAAGCCTATGTCTGTCACACTGCAAGCACTATGTGAGAAGTAGTTGTTGTTGTTATCACTACTACTTGAGGGTTAGGTAATAAATAGCAAATGCAAAAGCCTCACAAGTGGTACCCACTGGGATCTGATTTTTCCCTGGACCACAGTTCTGAGGCTGAGAAAGGGAGTAGGGGCTGTCAAGGGCCTGCCTTTTGGTCTGAGCCCAGGGAACACGGCGCATGTATTTACATTTCAGAGGACTCTGTTCTGGGCTCTACTTGTGCAAAAGTTCTCAACCTTCCTCAACCTTGATAAAGTCAAAAATCAATGAACAGAGGTATGATAAAATCTAAAGGATCTCTGATGGCTTTAAATGTGTCCCTTTTGTTTTGGGACCTCAGGTTTTTCCATTTTCTTTTCTTTTTTCTTTTTTTATAATAGCTTTTCATCAGTCAACTTGAAGGTTTTTCCATTTTAGGAAACCTGAATCACCAAGAATTCAGGAAAAATTACTTAATAATTATTTAATTGTTTAAGTATTGTATAATACTTCTCCCAAATCTTCAGCTCTTTCTTCTAAACTATCCTTAGATAATTCAGCAATTGAATGGCAAAAAAATACCTCTACACACCAAAACTGTACAGCATATTATCAAGTAGCCTTGGCATTCTTAGCTTAAGAGGATGAGTAATCTTTATCTTCAATCTATTGATTAAAGATTTCATATCTTTTATAATTGCTGTATCACGATGATGAGTGAGGGGAAATCTGTTTTCAACTTAGTAATATGACAGAAATTTTATGTTATATTGCTCTTTACTTTTCATATTATTTGTCAAACTATTCTGCCTATTGAGAATGCAGCAAAACAGCTATTATTCCCTTCCATGTGAATGCTACTTACTGAATTATCAGTACTACCTGATTTGACCCATTGTCTATTTAACCACATCTCCTTCCTCTGTCAATTTAGAGATTGGAATTGAACCACAGCACCTACTTCATTGTTACCTGGATTGTATGAATATGACTCAGATCTAAGGCCGAACTTTCCTTGACCTTTTTTCCATCTAATGCAAATCTAGAGCTTGCCCCTATACAATAGGGAGAATTCTGTCTGCAAAACTCTACCAGGCTGGGTATAGTGGCTCACACCTGTAATCCTAGGCCTCTGGAAGGCTTGAGCTCAGGAGATAGAGACCAGCCTGAGCAAGAATGAGACTCTGTCTCTCCTAAAAATAGAAAAATTAGCAGGGCTGTATGGAAGTCACCTGTAGTCCCAACTACTCAGGGGGCTGAGGCAAGAGGATCTCTTGAGCCCAGGAGTTTGAGGTTGCTGCTGGGCTGATATAAATATGCACTCTGTCTCAAAAAAAAAAAAAAAAAAAAAAAAAGGAGAGCAACAGACTCAGCCCATTCATAGATGAAAAATCTGAGTGTGCTACCTCTCAAGCCTCATCAAGCCAGATGAGCAAGGAGCACAACCCAGATGTACTTATCTCCCAGAAAGAGAAATGCAGGAAAGAAAATAGCTTGCTTTCATGCAGGTCAGCCAGAGAGAGAGCCACTTCTTTTAATCCTGTCCATCAGATAAATAACTTCTCCTACCATGGAATGGGCAGGAGCTTTTCCTCAGCTCTTCTGGGTAAGAGCTGAAGAAACAAAACAAACAAATAAACAAAAAGCTAAAAGGACCAAATTATAGAAAGTAAAGGTATTCCATACTCTAAAACATGTCATCCATGGGAATTCATTGCAAATGAAGCCCTAAAACTTATCCCAAGCTCAATACCATCCAATCAGATAATTATGTATTTGGAGAGCCCAAAGACAGTGGAAATTATTTTTCATGTCTCTTGGACTTTCTAACCAGTGATAATATTCAGAAGGAAAGAGCACTAGTTCATTGTTTATTACACACTTTTAAATTATCTCATAGCTCTCAGAACACAAGCATGTTTTTTCATTTTTCATGAAAGGAAAGAATCATTGCCATGTTTTTTCTTTTTGCCATATTTTTCTTTTTGTTGTTGTTGTTTTTGAGGCAGAGTCTCACTGTGTTGCCCTCAGTAGAGTTCCATGGTGTCACAACTCATACCAACCTCAAACTCTTGGGCTTAAGAGATTCTCTTGCCTCAGCCTCCCAAGTAGCTGGGACTATACGCACCTGCCACAACACCCAGCTATTTTCTGTTTGTAGTTGTCATTGCTGTTTGGCAGGCCTGGGTGGAGTTCAAACCCGCCAGCTCTGGTGTATGTGGCTGGCACACTAGCTGTTGAGCTACAGGCTACAAGCCAGCCATCTTGGTTTTAACAGCTATATGTATGTGTAATTGACAACATAGTGCCCATATTTAAAAACCACAACTTGATAACTTCTATAAAACAGTCATCATGATCAAGATAATCATCCCCCAAATTTCTTCTCACCCCATGGAAATCCATATCTTAATCCTCAGCAAAAACAGATCTTTTTTTTTTTTTTGAGATGACATAAAGACTTTTAATAAAAGAGGAATCTACAACTTCACTAAGAAAACAGGAATCAGCACATCGGAAAATTTGAAAAAAAATTTAAAAGAATCACAGAAAACTGATAGGATTGAGGGAGAATAAGAAGGGAGAAACAGAGGACCAAGATACTACACAGAAGAAAACAACCAAAGGTTTCTGTGACACTTCTGAGTAAAGAATTTAAATGATGAGGGTGGCGCCTGTGGTTCAAAGGAGTAGGGCACTGGCCCCACATATCAGAGGCAGTGGGTTCAAACCTGGCTCTGGCCAAAAAACTGCAAAAAATAATAATAACAATAATAATAATTTAAATGATGGCCACATCATAGGCTGATACCTAAAAATTAGTCTCTTAAAAAAAGGAAGTAATTTTTTAAATCTTCTTTTAAGAATAAAAACTGATCTTTTTTGCTATGGATAATATATCCCTGATATCATACATACTCTGTCTAGCTTCTTTCCTTCAGCACTGATTACTTTTTAATCATCTGTGTGGCAATTTACAGCAATAGTTCATCGTTTTTATTGCTAAGTAGCATTCCATTGTATGTACATACTACAATTTGCTTATGGATTCATCTGTTGTTGGAGATGACATTTAGACGGTTTCTAGTTTGTGGCTCTAACCAATAAAGCTGCTGTGAACATTCAATACAAGTCCCTGTGTAGACATATGTTTTATTAAAGGGGGGTAAATATGCAGTATTATCTGGGTTATGTGGTACTTACTATTTAAAGAAACTTCCTAACTTTTTCTGAATTGGTTATGATTTCATAATGACACATGCTGCTTTTTCTTTTGGACAAATGAAAAGAGACCATTGCAATTATGCACTTTGACCTTTCTTTGCATTTTTTCCTTTCTTCTTCCCTAGGAAATGTTTGTCTTCCTTTGTCATAGATCTTTTGTTTTCATAGAATTATTTTTAGTAATTATGTTTTGGTCCTTTTCCTTGCCTACTTCCCATCTGAAAAATGCAGATAAGTCACTCATCTGTGGCATCTTAGATTCAGAGTAGTTAAGTATGCCTCAAAGACTTGCTGTGAAGATTAATGAAGGTTTCAGGAAGTTTTTGAATAAAACACTGCAATTCTGATGGACCTAAATTTACCCAGCCTTTGTGAACAGGAGGAGGATTCAGTCCATTGTGTTGACTGAAATTCAGTGGGAGGACCTTGGAGTGGGAAAAATGCCCAAGAAAAACAGAACAAAATCTTTGCTTTTTATCTAAATCCTGATCTCCTCACCACACTCACATTTGTCCCAAGATTTTAGATTTTGAAAGACAGGACATTTTATTTATTCTTTAATTTATTCTTCAGAGTTCTCACTGACATGTAAGAAGAGAAAAAGAGGATTTTTTTTTAAGCTTGGCAACATTCTTATTAAATAGGAAAAAACATTAAAGGGTGCCTCAGGAAATGGTTGGGCAGGGAATTGAGCAGTTGCTGTAGGGAGCGTATTCCACGAGTCCTTGTTTTCTGACCTAGCTTGTGCCATTTGAAAGCAATTTCAAATTCCCACAAAGTTTAGTGGTTTCTGAGGGAATTTGTAGCACAAATCTACTAAAATGGACGTGTGAATTATGAACTTCAAACAAACGTGGTCCTTTTGCCCCAGCGCTTTTACCATTGGGAAGAAAAACTCATTTAGCCAAAACTCTGAAGTGTGAAGGCCAGCCCCAGGCCTGGCTCCCCACTCGCCCTTCCCCACCAGGCCTCCTGCAGACAGGAGACGGCTGACTGGTAAAGCCAGCAAGATGAAAGGTGACACCCGAGGTGTGAAGGTGGGTTGTGCAAAGCCTGGAGAGATCATTCAGCAAGCAGGATCCCAGGTCTGGCGGAAGGGGGTTTGGGCAGCAGGCTGCAGAGGAAAGAAGGATTTTCTATTTACTCCAGCTGTCACATAATCAGTGACTCAGAGATGAGGGGAATGTTCAGGAGGGACTGAGAGCCAAGACAGAGGGAGCCTTCAGAGGTGAGTCACTCAGGCAGCTGGAGTGCCTCCCTCCACCTTCTTATTAAATTTATCTCCCCCAGCTGCCCTGCCCCTGCAAGCCAGCTTTGCACAGCCTTAACATGATCAGGGATTCTGGATTCAACTGGTACCATATGTTGCCAAATTCATCCCACTTCTTTCCAAATATTTTGAAAATTTTCTCTGATGTGGGCAGAAACCTCAAAAGAGTAAAGGCAATAGAAACCCATTTGTTTATCTTAACACACTGGCTCATTTTCTGCCCTCCCCTCACCATTTAACAACTATGACAGTAACAGAAGCAATAACAAAAATTTCGTTATGATCCTGAGAGTAATTTTAATATTTTTATGATTTTTGAACTTCTATTATCACTGCACCTGCATATTCCATGCTGTTCCCACTTATGTTGCCATTACAAGGGACCAGTAGATGAGGTATCACAGAAAGATAAAGAATTCATATTTCCAAGTAATAACAATATCCCACATCTGACACTAAAGGCTGCCTGGCCTAGAGTTGGCATTTGTTTTTTCCAGTAGACACATATTTGAACATACATATAATGCAAAAATAAACACTCTGTGTGCCTTGCTATCTATATACACATCTAAATCAGATATGGATGTAGATAGAACTATAGATAGCAATATAGATATTGAGGTGGATAGAATTTTAAGGTATCTCCTAAGACTCTCCCCAGTTCCTGGTATTTGCACCCTTTATAATTCCCAGGACTGTGAACAGGATGAATTTCCCACCTATGATTAGGTTATGTTCCTTGGCACAATTACCTTTAAGAAGAATGGGTTCTGACCTAATCACGTGAGCCCTTTGAACCTGGGTCCAAGAAATCAGAAAGATCCAAAGCATGCCAGGCATTCAATATGAGGGAGATTGTTGAAGATGGAGAACAACAGGTAGCAAGGAATATGGACCCCCTCCAGGAGCTGAGAGTGGCCCTAGCTGGCAGCTAGCAAGGAAACAGGGCTGCACTACACCAGAAAATGAGATCTGCCACCACCACGTGAACCTGGAAGCAGATTTCCCCCTCGGCCATCAAACAATAATTCAGTTCACTGATATCTTTATTTTAGCCTGATAATACCTGAGCAGAGAGCCTAGTCACACCATGCCAGACTTCTGACTACAGAGCAGTGGGCTAAAAGAAGAAAAGAAAAAAGAACTGTGAGCTAATAAATGAGTGTTATACTTGAAGGTATTAGATTTGTGGGAATTTGTTATGCAGCAGAAATTTAATATAGATAGTTATGTTTTTCTCATTTCAAATATTTCTCTGGGATATATTTCTCAAAACCAAAATAGATCTAGTTTTTCTTTAAGCCCACCAACACTGTGATGTCATTTTGTTTCTCTAGTTCAGCAGGTAGAAATTATTATTTCTTAAGCAAACTCTTAGATGGAACTTTGGGTGTTATGGCTGTATTCAATTACACTTCAAAATCCCTTCTTGTTAATACAGCTGTAAGACCCAGCATAATTTGATTTTGTGCACTTTTTTAACTTCTTCTATATGCCCTCCTTCCAGTAACAGTCAGAGTTCAGCTAGAGAAGCAGAAAATGAATCAGTGATTGGAGAAAGAGATTTCTAGTAATTCACTTTCATAATTGTGGGGGCTGGCTAAACAAGTCTAAAATTTGTAGGGTGGGTAGTTATCAAGAGAAGCCCAGGCAGAAGCAGGAGTTGCTGCCCTCAGGCAGAATTTCTTCTCTCTCTACTTCTCTCTCAGAAGCCTTAGCCTGTTTTTAAAGACTTTCAACCAATCAGATCAGGATGGTGGATTAGAGACTTACAGACAGTTGACAAAAATCTTAATATAGCTTCAAAATTCCATGGCAGCAGCACCTGGACTAATATTTATTTGACTGAGGATGACAGCCTTAGAAGTGAACACATCACATAGCCACCACACACTCTCTGAGCTCAATCAGTGCCAGTCTCTTTTTTAAAAAATAATTTTATTAAATCATAATTGTGTACATTGGTGCAAACATAGGGCACAATGTGCTTCATATACAATCAGAAATATTTTGATCGTACTGTTACAGATAGCCTTCATGGCATTTTCTTGATCACTATATAAAGACATTGATACTCTACATTTAATAAGTTTCACCAGTACCCTGCTAAGA
>CAUYON010109014.1:0-11896 GCA_963573935.1 Arctocebus calabarensis
CCTCCGCCTCCCAAGTAGTTGGGACCACAGGCGCCCGCCACAACGCCCGGCCATTTTTTGGTTGCAGCCGTCATTGTTGTTTGGCGGGCCGGGGCTGGATTCGAACCCGCCAGCTCAGGTGTACGTGGCTGGCGCCTTAGCTCGCTGAGCCACTGGCGCCGAGCCACTCAGATCTTTTATGTGCAAAAATTTGTGTTATATTGGACAGTCTCTGATTAGCCAATCTGCGGCAGAAAGGCCTAAAGGAAAACACTGTACTAAGGCATTTCTTTGTACCCTGTAATCTTTGCTTTTACCACCAGGCTCTGACATCGTCTATGGGAAATATGGATAGAGTCACTATAACCAAGATTTTGGGTTTTTTGTCATCCATTTTTTAGGGAGTACAATTCTAAATATTTTGTAGTGCACTATAACTCTTCCTTACAGATCAAAGTATTTAGGTCTTCCGCCAGGTGTGGTGGCTCACGCCTGTAATCCTAGCCCTTTGGGAGGCCAAGGTGGGAGGATTGCCTGACCTCATAGGTTTAAGACCAGCCTGAGCCAGAGCGAGACCTCCTCTGTAAAAGTAGCAGGGGGCGGTGCCTGTGGCTCAGTGAGTAGGGTGCCAGCCCCACATACAAAAAAATAGCCGGGTGTTGTGGCAGGCGACTGTAGTCCCAGCTCCCAAGAAGGCTGAGGTGAGAGAATCACCTAAACCCAAGAGCTGGAGGTTGCTGTGAGCTGTGATGTGAAAGCACTTCACTGAGGGCAACAAAGTGAGACTGTGTGTCTCAAAAAATAAAAATAAATAAATAAATAAATGAAAGTGGCAGGGTGTTGTGGTGGGTGCCGGTAGTCCCAGCTTTTCTGAAGACTGAGGTAAGAGAATCACTTAAGCCCAAGAGTTTGAGGTTACTGTGAGCCATGATGGCACAGCACTCTACTGATGGAGACAAAGTGAGACTCTGTCTCAAAAACAGCAAGAAAAGAAAGGATTTAGGTCTTATAACTTCCAGGACATGGCACAACACTTTTATTTTTGATTTATTTCCAAAGCAAGAAAAAGCTTAGATTGTGAATGTTGGCACCACCTTTTTAAAAAAATTCATAAATACATTTTTTCATACTTATACATTGAAAGAAGCCAGATAATAAGGTGTTTGTTTCCTTCAGAGAATTTATAGTTCAATTATTCAACTAACAGGCTCGGTGCGTATAGCTCAAGTGGGTAAGGCACCAGCCACATACACTAGAGCTGGCGGGTTCAAATCCAGCCTGGGCCTGCCATACAACAATGACAACTACAGCCAAATAACAACCAAGCATTGTGGCAGGCACCTGTAGTCCCAGCTGCTGGGGAGGCTGAGGCAAGAGAATGGCGTAAGCCCAAGAGTTAGAGGTTGCTGTGAGCTGTGATGCCACGGCACTCTACCTAGGTCAACAGCTTGAGGTTCTTTCTCAAAAAAATAAAAATAAAAATGATTCAACTAACATTTAGGGAATCTCTGTGCTAGGTGCAACGCCAGGCACTGGGTATAGGAACAGTGTGCCTTCTGCCCCGAGGGACCTCACGATCTAACAGGTGGACAAGATACACCAAGGAATAAGATGGAGATATGTAGCCTGATTAGGAAGAGAAAACTAACGTGCCTGCCACAAATAGTAGGGAAGGGTTGTTATAACTGGGAAGCTGTTAGCGATAACTAAGGGCTCAATAGAGTGCTACTGTTTATAGGGTAAAAGGAATTCAGAAAGCAGTGTCCAGTTTGGGTTAAAGCATTTAGAATGTGCTCTATGGAGGAGAGGGTGCTTTCCTGTGTCCTGAAGAAGGGACAGACTTCGATTCCTGGATATGGAAAGGGAGGCCATTCTGGGTGTGAGACCAGGAGAGCAATGAGGTGTACACACCACCTGTACGGCGTCAAGTTGTATGCAGACATGGAAAAGAAAGTATTACATTTTGGAGGGTATCATGAATCTTTTTGATAATCTCATGAAAGCTACACAACCCTTTCTCTAGCCCAATACGTATGATACAGATGCCAAAATTTTGTATCTAATTTTAGGAGATTTGACAACTGTCTGAAAGGCTAATGGAGGAGATGAACCACTTGTGTTTTTTTTTTTTTTTTTTGAGACAGAGCCTCAAGCAGTCACCCTGGGTAGAGTGCTGTGGCATCACAGCTCACAGCAACCTCCAGTTTCTCCAGTTCCAGGTGCACGTGGCTGGCGCCTTATCCTGTTGAGCCACAGGTGCCGAGCCCACGTGTGGTTTTTTTCCCCAAAGTGACTATAGATTTATGAACAGGGGAATGAAATTATTACCTTGGCTTTAGGACATTTTCCTGGTTTAGGGAAACTTTCTGTGTAGCAGTATCATTAGAGGCATTAAAGAAGGGGAAGTAGAGGAATACCAATATGAGATGCAGATGACCTGAACTAGGAAGACAGATACAGGGCTGGAGAGTAAAGCCATAAAAGAAAGATACTGTGCACTAATTAACTGAAGATGAGTTTTATAAGTAGAAGGAAAGCAGTGAATAATTTTCTGTGTGTGCATATTAATTTTTGGATTCAATGTTGCAAATGTTTTAGGAAGTATTCCATGATATCAGAGGTTATGTAGATGTCTTAGAAGCAGGAAAATGTAATGTAGTAAAGGGTTTTGGAAGTGGCCATTGTAAGTGAAGAAAAACACAGTACTTTTCATCCGATTAATTTGAAGGAGATGAAAGAGAGAAGGGTAAAAATATGATAGTGTCCTAAAATTCTTTAAAATAGATGGAATTTGGCAAGAAGAAAGGGTTTGTGTCTTAATATGAGTTCAATAATAAGGTGCTCAATAAAAACATGTTTTAAAAAACTTTTCATTTATTTGATTGTTCATAACTAAGTTAGGTAACTTGGTTCTTTGTAAGGAAATACTGGTCAGGTGCGATGGTGCACACCTGTAGTCTCAGCGGCTGGGGAGGCTGAGGCAGAAGGGTCACTGAATCCTCAGAGTTCAAGACTGTAATGAGCTCAGATCTTGCCACTACATTCCAGCCTGGGTGATAGGGCTAGACCTTGTCTCAAGGGAAAAAAAAGGAAATAAATGAATAAACAAAAATTAGAAAGGAATTGTAAAATAGAAAATCTGTGTGTAAGGGAAAGGCAATTTCCAGGAAGAGACGATGAACTTGGCTGTCCTTAAGCTTGAGGAAGACAGTAAGTAACCAGCAGAGGGAGCGTGTGAGCTGGATTTTCAACTGTGTTAACATTTCCCCTGTCTTAAGAGGGACTCAGTAATAAGAAAAGAGCTTTCACCCATTTATTATAATGGGGTGAAAAATCAGAATGACAAAGTGACATCTACATTGACAGCTAGGCTCCATGGCATTTGTTTAGGAGAATCTCTGCATCATTCTTTTTTTATTGTTGGGAATTCATTGAAGGTATAAGAAACCAGGTTGCACTGATTGCATTAGTTAGGTAAAGTCCCTCTTAGAATCATGTTTTGCCCCCCAAAGGTGTGGCACACGCCAAGACCCCACCCCCCTCGCACCTGCCCTCTCTCTGCTCTTCCTTTCCCCACCCCCCATTCTTTCTCTCTCTGCTCTCCCCTGCATCATTCCTTTATGAAATTGTAGGTGAGGCTGAGATTGACACACTGAAGAAAAATAGGGTAAGGTTCCTGTGATTTTTAGTAAGTGAAGTGTGGCAATTTTTTGACTAAAATATTCACGTACGAATTTTATTTTCCTAAGGAAAAAGATGGAATTGTTTTGATCTGTTTCCCATTTAAGCTTTATGTACTATAACTTTCCTTTACGCAATACTCTCGGAACGAAAGCAAAGTGATTTTTAAGCAGACAGTGCTGGTTGTATTTGATCAGCCAAGAAGGAATGCTTGAGAGAACCCTGCAAAAATAATACAAGTTTAGGCAATCTATCAGTTGCTTTAAGATAAATGCTTTTGATAGTTCTTTGGTTAATCTTTCCCTGGCACAAAGAACTCCCTGAGAGAATACAGACTTAACCAGCAACCCTAAAGTATTAACCACAAAAAGAAAATAATTAGCTGAAGATGAGATCTCCACGTAGGTGAACCTTGACAATTACACTTCTGTATACATTTTAATTGTGTCTCCTTTAAAAAGAAATTGTAAAAAAAACTCTGAAAAATAATAAAAAAAGAAATTGTAAATCTGGCACTTATTGTTACTATAAAATTAGGCTTGCCCAATCACCTGGTTGAAAGACCAAAAGTTAATTAAATAACAGTAACCGTTTAATAATTACTAGTGTACATCATTCCAGAGAGGAAAATGAGGTGGTACATGAGTTTACCAAGAGAATAGAGGCCAAACAAATAAATTAACAGGCTGTGCTCAGAAGATCTGTGGAAGGAGAAATGGGAAGACCAGGGCGAGGAAATGGAGGAAATGATTGACAGGATGAAATCAATAATTAATGGTTTTCAGTATTTTCGGAAATGTGGGCACCCATCACCATAGTCAATATTATTTATTTATTGAGACAGAGTCTCACTTTGTCACTCTGGAGTGCAATGGCATCACAGCTCACAGCAACCTCAACTCTTGGCATCAAGTGGTCCTCTTGCCTCAGCCTCCCAAGTACCAGGGACTACAGGCGCCTGCCACAATGCCCACTCTTGCTTAGGCTGGTCTTCAACTCCTGAGCTCAAGCAGTCCACCCTCCTCATTCTCCCAGAGTGCTAGGATTCCAGGTGTGAGCCTCCATGCCCAGCCCATAGGCAATTTTAGAACGTTTGAGCACCTCAAAAGTAAACCCTGCACACTTCCGCTTTTCCGGGTCTCTCTTTCAGTGTATTCTCTACCTCTCAGACAAAAGCAGCCACTCATCTATTTTCTGTCTGTATAAAATCCCTTAATGTGGGCTTTTCTATAAATGGAATCATGCAGTGTGTGCTTTTTTTTTTTTTTTTTTGTAGAGACAGAATCTCACTTTATCGCCCTTGGTAGAGTGCTGTGGCATCACAGCTCACAGCAACCTCCAACTCCTGGGCTTAGGTGATTCTCTTGCCTCAGCCTCCTGAGTAGTTGGGACTACAGGAGCACGCCACGACACCTGGTTAGTTTTTGTTTTTTGCAGTTTGCCGAGGTTGGGTTTGAACCCGCCACCCTTGGTATATTGGGCCAGCACCCTACTCACCATAGGCCATAGGCGCCGCCCCAACGTGTGCTTTTTTGTGGCTGCCTTCCTTCACTTAGCATGATGTTTTTGAGGTTCGTCCCCCTTGTAGCTTGTAATCAGTTCATTTCTTTTTTATGGACTAATAATATTCCATCATAGGAACATTATATTCAAAATATGGTATCCGTATTGTTTACCATTGATGGACCTTTAGGTAGCTTCCAGATTTGGCTAACGTGCATCATTTTCCCTTAAACATTGCATACAAATTTCTGTGTGGCTTACATTTTCGTTATTCTTAGGTGTATCCTGGAGAGTAGATTTGCTGGGTCTTATGGAAATCCTTTGAGTAATCATTTCTGGAACTGCCAGACTGTTTTCCAAAGGGGTTGTTCCTTATATGCCCACCAGCACTGGATTAGGGTTCTAATTTCTCCACATGTATTTCTTATCATTTAATCTGACATTTTGATTTTAGTTATCCTAGTGGGTATTGAAGTGATACCTCACTGTGCTTTTGATCTGCATTTCCTCGATGACTGGGTTATGTAATCTTTCACAATCATAAGGTAAAAATAAATAATTTTCTTAATATAATATATCCATATTTTTCCATGTACATTGACCTGAAAGAACTTTACCTTGTAGGTCTTCACAAAGAGGTCTATAACATTCCACAGAGTCAAAGCATTCTATAATAGACATACTCTTATCTGACAATGTGAATGTTACTTTCTTTGCATTATTATTATTAATAATGCTTAATATTTCGATGCAGCAATCGTCTGATTTCTTCTCTGAATGTATTTATCTTCCTTCATTCTTTATGAGATTTTTGTTTCTATTCCTTATCTTAAACATTGTCATTGTTATTAAATTTTAAGCCTTGTTAATTCTGTGAAGGCAAAAAGTGGAAACCTGATAAACACATGTATATGTAAAAATAAATAAATAAAAATTCGTGCAGTCAATAGTGTTTCTTAATAAGAAGTAATAAGACTCGTTAATAAAGGGTGCCTTGTTAGAGGTGAGGCACATGAAATCCTGCAACAAAGATGGCCTTTACAGTCATCTTTTATGATCAGGGTTCCCTAATATTTCCTTTAATGATGTTGGTTAAGGAGATCTGGACGTGTGAATATTACCAGATGTTAAGTCAATAATTCTCTTTGCTCTGTTGGTTCTGCTAGAAATTAAAAGGAAATGATTTAAGGCTGCTCTGACAAGCTCATTGAAAAGAGTGCAATTTTTATTTTTCTTTCCAGGAATCCCGTATCATCAGTTGCCTCTGCAAAGATGATGAAACCTGTCCCCTGCCTAATGTCTGCCCCGCTAGAAAGTCAGTTTCACTTTGCTTTTTTTATCCACTTTAGATTCTGTGTTGATCTTTCCAGATCTTTCCAGTTGAGTTGAAAATAATAATAGATAAAAGCCCTTCGAAAGCTTTGTCCCCTCTGGTGTTTTTGCTGCCTGGGCCGCAAACGGTGCTATTTTTCTCTGTCCTATTCCTAAAATTGCAGCAGAGTGGGCTGAAACTGTGAAGCCACGAAGAAAAAGATGACTCTCTCTTTCCCTCAAATTAAACCCTGTGGTTCTGAATTAGCCCCTGGAGGTGCTTGAATAGGGGTAGTACATCTGTTCAAAAATTAGATGCTTTACGGTTAATAAGACTGCATTTGAGGCTGTATTATTCCCTTGTCAGAACATTCGAAATGATTTCATAATTTTTAAAGTACTGAAGGAGATCATAATCCAACTTTGCTGTTCTCGTTAGTAACCCGTTCTTACTAGCAGCATCCTCTAGTTTTGAGGGCTTCTTCTTTCTGATAACTTGCCAAATGTGCTCTAGATTCTCAGAATTTGGCAAAGAAAACCTATGTTAAAAAAAGAACATTGCTAACTGACCACTTTGTAAAATTGATGAGCCTCCAGCCCCATATAATGAATTTTTCCCAAATAGATGAAATAGATTCAGCAACACATATGCAAATATTTTGTTTGATAACTCCAGCAGATACATGAAATAACCTGGCAAAATCCTTCCAATTCCCTTATCATATACCAGATCCTAGGCTTCTTTTTCTTCTTCTTTTCCTTCTCCTTCTTCACAATTAATTTGTGGGTAATGGGGAATCAGATTCAATGAAGATAAAATTTGTGGATCTCCTTGGCACTGTAGCGATTAAAAAAGTAAATTTGACTTGGTAGAAACTGGCGAAAAAAAAATTAGATTGACTTCCTAAAATGGTTTATAGCCAGTGACAGCAAAGCTGCTAATTAAATGTGTCACCCATAAGAAAAAGGGGAAAAGAAATGAACCAGCTCAGAAGTTCTTCCCCCAAAGTCTCACTCATACCACAGATTTGTTGACATTTTATTTGCTCTTGTCCTGGCAGCTTAGCAGGACAAGGTGAAACTGGAGGGGGAGTTTGTGGTGCCAGAGGAGCCATTTTCACGGTGCCGGCAGCTCTTCTTTGTCACTGTCTAATCAGTCCACACGCCTTAAACCTTCCTCTGTCATCAGGATGGGTTTCGTGGGCACGTGACCAGCGCATCTGCACCACACTTGGGTTGAATGCTGTGCCATTGCCATCTATGAAATTCTTAATGATTTAATCTTTTTTTTTTTTTGAGACAGAGCCTCAAGCTGTCACCCTTTAGAGTACTGTGGCATCACAGCTCACAGCAACCTCCAACTCCTGGGCTCAAGTGATCCTCCTGCCTCTGTCTCCCAAGTAGCTGGGACTACAGGCACCAGCCACAAAGCCCAACTATTTTTTGGTTGCAGCCGTCATTGTTTGGCAGGCCTGGGCTGGATCGGAACCTGCCAGCTCAGTGATATGTGCCTGGTGCTTTAGCCACTTGAGTCACAGGCACTGAGCCGTGATTTAATCTTCGAATCTGTGCCTCGTGAGTGAACTTTGCTGGCTGGTGGAGTAAGTTCCAGAGGTTTGGAGCCTTGGTTCGTGTAGGGTCCTGCGTCCTGTCACCTCTGTGTCTCCCCAGGGTACATTTTCATTTTTAGGCACCTGCTTCTCCCAGGGTGTGACCCTCCCTACCCTCTGGAAGGCAGGCGATAGGGGTGGGCCAGGCCTGTGTGCCAGGGATTGGGAGTGGGCTAGTGTAGCATGAAACAAAAAGCAAAAAAACAAAAACAGTGTGATAGATCCACAGACAAGACTTGAAAAGGAGAAAGCTTTCTGTCCAGTTTTAAAGAAGTGGGACCCACATTTTTATTTTGCTTTGGGCCTTGTAAATTACACAGCTGGCCCTGTCTGTTGCAGGGAGCTCTTCCCTGTTTTCCTCTTGCTATGGGCTTGTTCTCGTTTGCAGTGTTGAAAAAGACCGTCACTCACATGCTTCCCTTGTGCAAATCCCATCGTCCCCTAACTGTGAGGGCTTCTGCTGTCATTTTCACCCTCAAGGCACAGGAGCCATTCTTTTGAATACTCCAAGGTCTCTAAAGTCACTTTGAAAGAGTCTATTGGGGCTCGGCGCCTGTGGCTCAGCGGGCTAAGGCGCCAGCCACGTACACCTGAGCTGGCGGGTTCGAATCCAGCCCGGGCCCCCAAACAAGGGAGGCGGAGGCAGAGGCAGGAGACTCGCTTGAGCCCAGGAATTGGAGGTTGCTGTGAGCTGTGATGCCACAGCACTCTACCCAGGGAGACAACTTGAAGCTTTGTCTCAAAAAAAAAAAAAAAGAGTCTATTGGATTTTTTTTTCTCCAGGTAATTTGCTCAACTATCACAAAGCAATTTTTGTTATGTTTGTAATGACCCATACTTAGTTTTATTATTGTCTCTATTGATTAGCAACATCATCTTCCAGCCAAAAAGACCAATCTATTTGCCTCTAGAAGCATTATAACCCAAAGGGCCCTAACTAAAAACTGAAAGGATAATCCGAAAAAGGGGGGTGGGGGGGGGAACCAGTCTCTTGCTTTCTTTCAGCAGAAATTTGTAAGGTATACAACCAAATATATCCATTATCCATATGGTATACAACCATATATCCATATTAAAATTTAGGGTGAGCAAACAGGAGCGTGCTAGAGTGTCACCTGGTTCAGGAAAAATATCTCTAGAGTCACGACACTCCGATCATATTGAAATGTTATTTATTTCTGAGCTCTCTTTTATATCACGAAGCTCCTGCCTGTGATGCCACAGCCTTCAGTGAGAGTAAAACCTTCCTTTCAAAACTGGAAAGGCTCAGTGAGGCTGAACTGAATGGATGCGTGCAGAAGGCGGGAGATTTGCTTCACACTGAACACTCTCCCGCACTCAATGAAGCTTCGATCGGAGAACAAGGATGCCAAGGCTGGCCTCGTCTCCACGTGTCCAGAACGAAGCCCCAGGGTAAGCGGATTTTGCCACCGTGAAACTTGATCAGGCACGTGTGGATCTCGGGCTCTGCTGTACACAGACTGGGATTGCTGGCCAGTGGTGGATGAGATGGAAATGGGGAACCTTCTGTGCTCCCCTGGCTCAAAACCGCCTCTGCTCTTGGAGTCCTGGCTTGCTGGTTGCTCCCGGGATTTCTCTATCCTTCCCTGATCTTGTCCTACAGTCTCAGGTTGATGCAAAACCCCCAAATGTTGTGATTTAGAGACAGTCTGTGATTCCAGTTCTGACTCAGGCTGAGTTTCCTGGACTCACTCTTCACTTACTTGTAGCTGGTTTCCATCTCTACCCCTTTTCTTGATGAGACTCATTGTTGTTTTTGTTATTTTTTTTTTATTGTGGCTCTCAGCTTTGAATCCTGATGATTGAGGACCAGAAGAGATTCTCATTTTTCTATCTTTCTCATCAAATATCAAGCTCAATTATCTCTCCCCCATCATCAGCAAGTACAGGTTTGTGTAAATTTACCATTGCCACAGCTCTCGTGATGCCCACCTAAATTTCTGGCAGGTGTAAACGTCACTGCCAGAGGCAATTTATGGTATGAATCAAACCTCCATGCCCCTCAACCAAAATCTCATTCCTCTCGACTCCCTGGAAGCACAATTAGAGAAACTGCATGTAAGAAAAAAAAAAAGTGGGGACGTAGCTGCTGTGTTAAAGGGAGAGAGAATTAACAAAGGAAAATAATGATTGCCAACCTCTCTGTCCTGGAGTCCTGTGATCGTGTCTCTCTGAGGGTGTGTTTGTGTGCATGTTAGAGGTGGAAATTGGAGAGAAAAGGGAAGTTCCAATTTTCCTATACGTTGGAGTCAGCTCAGTTAAATTCTTTCCATAAACAACAGACATCAAGCATTTATTAATAGTGCAACTCAAGTCGATGCAAGAAAATGGGAATCCGCTAAAAAAGAACTCAAAAACTTGTCTGGAAGAAGCTAGTTGTGTGATCTTTCATTTATTTTGTGTTTGGTGAATTCTTTCCCTTGTATATAATGGGGCAGATTAGGAATTCCATAATAACGTGGGTAAATACCAGTCTGCAACCTTGTAAATTATTTTATAATTCCCCCAAATTAAAGAAAGGTCCTATTACCTTTTCATGTTCTTAAGCTTGAGGTGGTTAGAAAAATAGACATGGTCATGTATGATTTCTGTCTTCCCAGGGTATTCTGTTGAGTGTTTAGTGTAAACAATATATTTGCTATTTGGTAAGATCATGGAAAACCAGCTTTTTGATTAGTAAACTTTTAAAAGTTAGGTAGCATTTTAAGGGATCCTTATCGCGAGGGGAAAAAAATGTAACCCACATGGGTATATTTTTCAAGACAGTTTATTCATTCTCCATCCTTAATTAATGCCTATTCACTAAAGTTGCTCCATTTTTTATATACTTAGACGTACAAGTAGAGGGAATAATACCCAACATAGGAATAATCTTCTTTTGCTTTGTAGCATTCTTTGTGTTCTTTTGGGAATAGTTACAAATTTTGTTTGAATGCAGAGTGTTCTTCCTTTTAAAAAATACTGGGTTTGAGAGCTATCAGAGTAATGCTACATTTTTCTCAAGGAAAATGACACACTGTTTCCTGATAGAATGTTGCTTGAAAAATGCCATCATGGTTTAAAGTAAATAGCAACTATGTGCATTCTTAAAAACTCCTGTGGGTAGGTGACATTTACCTCCCAAGCTGAACCCAAATAAAGTTCCATTTTTGGATTTATAATTTTCTAATGTTTTTGAACTTTTATCTTTTTATGGATTATTATTTAGTAGTAAAATACTTAATATCCCACCTCAAAGTGGATTTAATTCCCTGTGTTACCATAAAATGATAACACAGGGGGCGGCGCTTGTGGCTTAAAGGAGTAGGGCACCGGCTACACATACCAGAGGTGGCGGGTTCAAACCCAAATCTGGCCAAAAACTGCAAAAAAAAAAAAAAGGTAACACAGAATTCAATCCGTTTACTACTAAATAATAAACTACCATTTTTGCAATGGTAACACAGGAATTAAATCCATTTTGATGTGGGATATTAAGTATTTCACTCAGGAGAGATTTTATTTGAATTAAATTGACTCATCATAAAGATTCCAGCAATCAGGGCGGCCCCTATGGCTCAGCGAGTAGGGCGCTGGCCCCATATACCGAAGGTGGCGGGTTCAAGCCCGGCCTTGGCTGAACTGCAAAAAATAAAAAAAACAGCCGGGCGCTGTGGCAGGCGCCTGTAGTCTCAGCTACTCGGGAGGCTGAGGCAAGAGAATCGCTTAAGCCCAGGAGCTGGAGGTTGCTGTGAGCAGTGTGACGCCACGGCACTCTACCCAGGGCGATAAAAGTGAGACTCTGTCTCTAC
>CAUYON010109015.1:0-28117 GCA_963573935.1 Arctocebus calabarensis
ACCCTGAGGGTAGAGCTTGCCAGGGCAGTTCTCCCACAATGGCTCCACACAGCCCACCACCAAACACTGGCAGCTCCGTCTGGCTTGGTGGCCCAGTCTGGGGCCCCAGGCAACACTCATAAAACCCCACACTCCTGCCCAAGTTCTCCTAAGGCAGTTCAACCAAGTGCCAAGTCCAAAAGAAACCCAAAGGGCTCACAGGCAAGGCCCTTTCAGCCTGCAGTCCCACTGCTGCCCCACCCACAGCCGCCGACAGGATCAGACCGAATGAACAGATGCAAGCACTTGCCCAATCTCTGCCACTTTAGCCTTCCTCAGGGTGTCCAGAAGCCTCACGCTGTCTCCCTGTGTCCCCAAAGGGAAGTTTCTGGGCAGATCCTGCCTGGCAGAGATGCCTTAAGTCCTCTCTCCCCAGTCTCACCGTGCCCAGCCGCAAGGAAGCTGCTACTCGTCTGCCATCTTGCTGTGCCAGACACTCTGGTTTTAAGGCTTTCTACACTAATTGTTAACTCTGGTTCTTGAGGGAATTACTTAACCACCTTAACAGTACCAGTTCTAGCCCCTGGCAAGAGGAAACCATTCCCTGGGCTATGCCCTTTAGAAAATCTCACGCATCAAAATCACACAGAAAAGCATAAATATATTAGATAACATGTTTGTATTTCTAATTGTCATGCTAGTAAATGTTTTTTAACAGGCTTTCAAAAATATGTATATGTGTGTTCATTTCTATATATACACAAATGTGTATATTATATATATGCAGACATATACATATATACTGCATGTTTATTGTACATTTTATTTATATAAAAATATTGTGACATACAACTTAAAAATAATAAAAATTTAATGCTATTTATTGTAAATTCTGTATGCCAATTACTTTTCACAGAATGATTTCAGTAATTTTTGCTTAACTTTGATCTAAGTAGCCAACTTAAGAGTGTACTAACTTTGATCTAAGTAGCCAACTTAAGAGTGTACTCCTACACAAAGTAGTGTAGTCCAGACATGAATGTTGGCTGATGTTTTTATTTACACTGATAGAAAGTCATAATAATACAGACATATATTGGAACTTCACTTGTTCATCAATTAGGTGAACAAATTCTTTGCTGAGTCAGATAATAAATTCAGAATGACAGAATAATATTTTCTAGTTTTTTGTTCTATTCTCAAGATAACAGCTAGAGACAAGATACACTTTAATGTGCATCAGTTTTTCCATCAGTTTTAAAATTCTAAACAATTAACAAAATAATAAATCATGCCCTTTGTTTTTGGTATTGTAAATATTCTGACCATGGTTAATTTCAGGTGTGCAGTGTAGGAGAAGATACGCTGTAGCACATCATTTTATGCCCCATTGTTCAGGTTAGATAAATGTATAGAACAGTAAAATGTAATAAAATAACAGGAAAGCTGTAAGTTTTAATATTCATTTTCTTTACCTTTCATATAACTTCTTTAAATTTAAGTTTACACAATTTATTTACTAATAATATATATCTATTTAAAGATTCACTTGCAAATGTTTTGAAAATTTAATGGTTCTTCTGAGCCTATGTCAACACACTTTAGCACATCCCTCTCTGTTGCCATCTTGCAATCTGTAGCTAAATATACAGTTTCCTAAACATTTCAAGATCTAGGAAAACATTATCCATATTTCTTGGCCTATTTTAAAGCAAAAGGTGACTACATTAATTATGACATTTATGGGCCGGGCTTGCTCCCAATGTTGGAGATGAGATTTGCTCTCCCATACCAGGAGGATTTGAATAGAAGTTTAAAGGATCAAAGGAAGACTTTAATTAACTTCTCAAATCTTTCTTTCAGAGACCAATAAGTTTTGAATAATGATGCGTTAGATTAAATAGTGCAGAACGTCCTTCTCTTGGTATTGCAATTCATGGTTTGGAGTTACCCATTCCATAATGTGGTGTTCACAGAAGTTGCACAAGGCAAGAGAGAAACATTTTGTAACTCTAGGCAATTTGGATTACCCTGAAGTTGTATATATGTGGTCTACACAGAACATGAATGAGTCATGAAATCTTTCACTTTGTTGACAACTCAATGACTGGTGAACATTTAAACTCCAAATTGCATGATTTTATAAAATATGCATTAATATTTCATTAAAATTCTTAAATACATTTTAGAAATTATTCAAATAAATATGAATTAAAAATTTGGGTATACTAATTTTAATTTGTATTTGTCTTTAAATTATTTTTTAAAAATTTGTTGTTTTTTTATTTTCTTTGCAGTTTCTGGCCAGCGCCCTACTCCTTTGAGCCACAGGTGCCACCCCTATTTTTTTAAATTTTTATTTAACTATTTATTTAACTATATATATAGAGAGAGAAAGAATGTACAGTGATTTAAAATGTAGGGCTTGCTGAATTTTCACAAAGTAGACACACCTGTGAAAGCACCACCTGATGTAGAAAGCCAATTTTACCAGCAATCTAAGAGTGTTCTACATCATTCTGACTATTTTGCAATTACTATCAACTCCAAAGCAAAATCTTTATCTTGACTTCTAGCACCAAAGGTTAATACTGAGGATCCTTCTCCTTTCTTTCCTTAAATACTTTACATAACATGAAATTATATAGCCCATATTTTTAAGTGGCTTGATTCCTTCCTTCAATATTATGTTTGTGAGAGGTATCCATGTTGTAACATGAAGATAATTATTTTCCACCCTGTATGAAAATCCATGGCATGAATATATCACTTTATATTGTACTCTTATTGAATATTAGGTTATTTTCCTGATTTATATTAAATGGTACCACTATGAACAAATATAGCTATCTTTAGGCAAATATATTTCTGCATTTCTGTAGATATATACATAGGATGGTAATAGAGCATAATACCTATCCCAGGGTACATGTGGGGGTAAACTGTGGAACTACAGCCTATTTTATAAATACTACAATATTAAAACCCATCAACAGCATGTGAGAGGCAAAATTTCTCTCTACACTTAGTGACACTTAAAATTGTTTTCCCATTTCATTTTAATATTCTAATCTATATATAGATTTTATTGCAACCTATTTCACTTTGCATTTCTGTAATAATGACATTGAGTGGTTTTCCACATATTTATTTGCCACTTGCTATTTCTCTTTTAAAGAGCCTGCTCAAATATTTTTCTCTTTTTCCATTTTGTTTTCTTTTTTCATATTGGTTTACATAGAGTTTGAGTGTCTTTATTTCACTTATAGTTTTGTTGGAACTATAAATATATGATATGCATTAAATATTTGAGGTAAATATTAAAGATGTATTTATTTGAAATGCAAATATTATTATTATTTTGAGGCCAAGTCTCACCTTGTTGCCCAGGCTGGAGTCCAGTGGTGTAGTGATAGCAGAGTAACCCTAAACTCACGGGCTCATGCGATCCTGCCATCTTAGCCCCTGCCCATACACCATGCCCTACTAATTTTTATATATTTATATTTTGTTGGGAAGGTCTCAACCTCCTGGTCTCAATGGATCCTCCCACCTTCACCCCCCAAAGTACTGAGATTAGAAGCGTGGGCACCAGTCATCTTGTATTTTGATCAAATAAATTGTAATATAATCCACAGTGCCATTTTTCCCCTTCATACTATTCTCTTTTACCCTTATTAAGATTATGTTTGATACCCCAAGTCATAAGGATAGTCTTTCATGTTTTCTAAAAACACTTTGCTTTACTTTCCATATTTATATTTATATTCCATCTGTGACTGATTTAGGTTTATGGTGTGAGGTGTTAGAATTCATAACTGCCCAACTGATTAAGCACCACTCGTAGCATTTATAGGTTGCTGTGAACTATGACACCACAGCACTCAACCAAGGGTGACATAGTGAGACTCTGTCTCAAAAAAAAAAAAAAAATATATATATATATATATATATATATTAGTGTAAGTTGTTCAGTATATTCTCCTATTATCTTTTAATGTTTACAGGATCTGTAGTATTATCACCTTTTAAATTCATACCCATGAGTATTTTCTGGATTAGTCCTACTAAGAGAATTGCTAAAAATTCATATTTAAAAAAAATCTTTCATCTTAGTTGACTTTCTCTATTGTACATTTATTTTCTATTCCATTGATTTTCTTATAAAATTTATTAATTCCTTATTTCTATTTTCATTGATAATAATTGTTCCTTCTTTATCTTCTTGAGATGGGAGCACAGATAATTTATCTCCAGATTTTATTATTTTGTGATATATGTGGTTATGGCACCAAGCGTTCCTTAAAGTGCTGTTTTAGCTGCATTCTACAACATTTAAAATGTTATATGTTAATTAGCTTTCAATTGGAATACATTTTAATTCTACAGTGATTTCTTACTTGACCTGTATATTATTTAGAATATTATTGCTTAATTTTCAGCAGTGTCAGTATTATTTATCACACATCAATGCATATGATAATTATTTATTGACAATGAATCCTTTGAATAAGAATTTACTCATTGATCTTTTATTACTATCAGTTATTAGTTTAACATTTTTAAAGCTACATTACAAGATACTCATCAACTTACAATGTTATGTCTTATGCACTTGACCCTGTTGTCATTATGATATTACCTTCTTCACATGTAGTAATAATAGGAATTATAAAGTATATATCTTCTATTATTGTACCCTAACCGTACCATCTTATTGTTTGTGTGTTTTATTGTGATTTTTCCCCACACAATTTTATCTTCATTCTTCCTATGTTCTTAGTTTTAAGTCATGTTTCTTACAAGCAGTAGATATCTGGGATTTTAAATTCTGTTCTGAAAAAACAGTATTTAATTAGAGTATATATTGCCTTTGTACTAAATGTAAGAAGTGATATATTTAGGTGCATATCTACCATTTTACTGTATATATTCTGCTCATTCCACTTTTTTGTTCCTTTACTTTTCTTTTGTATTACTCACGTTTTTCTTTAATTTTACTTTTCCTGTATTACCTTTCCAGTGACATGTAGTTTACTGCAGCAGGTTTGGAAAAAAAAATTGCTCATTATCTCTTCAAATATTGCTCTGTCTCGTTCTCTTCCTTCTCTGCTTTTTGGTTTTCATTCAGAATAGTGCCTCATGCAAAAAATATCCTATTGAATTTATAACTCAAAAAACCACATAACTGTTTTAAGTTAAATACCATATTTTAGCACAGAACAGAATTGCTTCCTACATGGTTACAGTGTCATCATAAAGAAATGTAATTTTGAGGGTCAAGAATTAATACAATTAATAGTTTTTAGTACTCTTCCGTAAGTTAAAATGGGATTTTTAAAAACTGTGAATTTGAACTGTGAGTGAAGCTGTTAAGGCTACAGTGACCAGGATACAGGTACTGTGGCCTCTTGGTACCCTGCCCTCATTTGTTTTAAGTCACCAATACTTTCAGCTTCCATCCCTTTTATGCAATCAATGGAAAGGTAAATGGAAAGGTAAATAGTATTTAATATTTTGATGAAAAATTTTTCACATATTGAGACTCCACTTTAAGAAATGTTGCCTTAAATTAATGAAGGATTGAACTGGGTTGAGGCAAAGTTGTTTTTGCAAGGATTCCTTTATTTCTGTTCATCCATTCTGCATGGGTATTTTTGCCTTTCAGCTATTGGGAAAAAAAATTTCCTTTGTCAGTGCTGAAGTTAAATCTTTGTCTCTTCAGTGCTACCAGAACACTCTTTTAATACCCTTTCAACTTAACTTTTTCACCTTCCACACCTTCCAGCTCTTGTCACATCAGATTTTGAGAAATGAAGGTACATCTGACAGCCTGTTTTATGTTGCTCCAATCTCCAAGTTTTTCTGTAGCACTGGAGACTGTTTAACATTCTTCTAGTGTCTTTCTGTTCTTCAATCGTGGTCCTCTGTCTCAGCTAAGCCAAGATTTTCAAGCTCTTTTGCTGTGCCCACTTTTGGTAAATGCCTCCTGGAAATAATATGGTTGTAGAATTTCAGCTCTGTTTTCCCTGATGTTCTTTTCTCCAGAGTCTTAGCCTGCCTAGTTTTTCTTGTTTAGGAAGCTTTCTGATGGTCTTAAACAAGGTTTCCCCACTTTTTCTAAGATTTACATTTTTATTGTTCTATAATAGTTCTACATAAAGCTATTAGATTCTATTCACAAGAGGAATATTCCAGTTGTGGATTTATTTCTTCTAATTCTGACAAATTTTATGTTACTTTAATCTGGGCAGTTTTGTATCTTTATCTGAGTAATAGTATTATACATTCTGGTGATTATGCAATTTGAACTTCCATATCACCACTTTTTTTGTCTTTCAAAAATAGACCTGTATTTTACTTACCGACTGAGTTTTATTTTAATACATTTTAATTTTACAGTTATATATTTAAAAAATTTTCTAATACTGTCCAATTTTCTTCAAATAAGGGAAGAATCTGTTATTTTGTAATAATTTAAAGCATACTTATTGCATAATTTTTTTTTACTATTATAGGATTTCTAAAAAACCTGAAGGTTATGTCCAGTGACACTCTTAATTCATTTTTCTAAAATAGACATTGATATTTTCCATATATCCTGTGCTCACGAGTATTTTATTTTTGATAGTTCTTCATTCCTCTATGGTAAGAACTTTAGTAAAAAGCACTGTATTTATTGTTTCCAGTGTCCTTAGATCTCTATATGGTCTAAATTTATTTTATCATAATTTTACAGATTGCTGTTCCAGCATCAAAAAATGTACTTAGAATTCAGACTTCACATTGTGCATGGGTCAAAACTTGTCTCTCATGTATCTATGTTTGAACACCTACTTGCCTAAACCTAAGAGAGGGCATTAACATAGTTTTCCTACCTTTTTTAAAATGAGGAAAATGAGATTTTTGACTGTGAAGTCTCTCAGATTCAGTCTTTCACCTCCTGCTGCTCAAGGTCATGTTTCCCATCTTTCTGAGTACATTAAAACTCAAATTGGTGTCTCTTGAGGCTTATACGTGAAGTTGTGTGTGTGTGTGTATATATATTTATGTAGAGACTTTATCGCCCTCAGTAGAGTGCTATGGCGTCACAGCTCACAGCAACTTCCACCTGCTGGGCTTAGGTGATTCTCTTGCATCAGCTTCCCGAGTAGCTGGGACTACTACAGATGCCCACCACAATGCCCAGCTATTTTTCTTTTGTTGCAGTTTGGCATAGGCTGGGTTTGAACCCGCTACCCTCAGTATATGGAGCCAACACCCCACTCACTGAGCCACAGGTGCTGCCTGAAGTCGTATATTCTTAAGCAAGCATGATATTAGTTCCCGTTTATTGCAAAGGATTTGAGTTTGCCTCTACTTCTGGTCTTTGCTAATTATTTTTTTTCTTTTCCGTGTGTGTGTGTGTTTATGTGTTTCATTTTCTTTCTCTTTCTTTTCTTTTCCATTTGATTCAGCTAAAAATTTAAAACTTTTTATATTAAAGTTTATCAATGAAATCTGTATGTTTGCATTTTGCTTGCGAGAATGCTTTCCAAATTAGCTCAGTGCACCGTGAGAATGGAAGTTTTATTTACAGCTTCATTTTAGCATTTCTTGAGCATATATCACATGTGACTTTGCTGACTTAAGGTAGATTTCTTGTATCCAATTTGTAAAATGTATGCGTGTATAACACCCTATTGGAGTATGCAAAAATATAATCATCAGAATTTACTTCTCGTAGCATTACATCGTATGTCGACTATAGAATTTTGTGATAGTTTCCAGACAGTGTCTCACTTCTTGGTAGGCAGGATATTGTCCCTTCCGTGCAAAGATATCAGTGTCTGAATCCCTAGAAACTGTGAATGTATTAGATTACATGGCAAAGGAGAATTAAGATGATAGATGGAATTATGGTGGCTAATTAATTCACCTTAAAATATGATTATCTTGATTGTATTTGTGGACACAGTGGCCCACAAAGGTTGTGGAAATGTGGAAGAAAGAGATTGAAGAGTTAGAGCCTCCATCAGGAAAGAGCATGTGATGATGGAAGCAAAGTTCGGCAGTATGTGTGATGTGAACACTCGCTCTACTACTACTTACTTTGAAGATGGAAGCAGCAGACCAGGAACCAGAGACTGTAGGCATCATCTACGAACTAGGACAGGTAAGGAAATAGATTCTCCTCTAGAGCCTTTATAAAGGAATGCAGCCCTACCGATTAGTCCAGTGAAACCTGTATCAGACTCTGGACTTCAGGAACTGTAAGATATTAAATTTGAGTTCTATTAAGACACTAAGTTGATGGTAATTGCTTACAGTAGCAATGGAAAACTCATATACTACCAATGCCTCAAGTCTATTTCTATCTAAAACATTGTAATGATCAGAGGAGTTACTTATCTTCATGACATAGAAAACTGAAGATCAATGGTAGACACAGCATCCTCCTCAGAAATTGACAATCTATAGTCAATAGCTTTTAGAGTATGGTTGCTACGGTTTACAGGTCTCTAGTTTCTATGAAAACAGCTAAAAAGAGAAAAATCATCTTTCTACTTGCTTTTGTTTGTGTGAAGCTGATTTATTTTAGATATGAAAGAGTGATAGAATTATTTTTTTCTTCATGAAATCCTGTGATGTTGTAATTAAGTTAAATTAATAGACGGTAGCGATAGTCTTATTTTCCAAGAGGTAAATTTTCATGATCTTTCTTTGTTTCGTTCATAGGTATTTTGGTGGGAATTTGGAAGATACTAGCAGAAACTGTCTTCTTGTTATAACTAACAGTAAATTGAATATTTCACACAATACCTATTGGAGTAGCATGTTAGGTAACATCAAGATAGGCCTGTGGATTTGTATAAGCATATATTATATAACGATAATTTTAGCAAACTAATTTGCATCCATATATAATTAGAGTCAAGTTTTATTTTAATTTAGATTCTGAAATAGACAAAGTTAATACATAAATTTTGACCTAAGAGTGTTTGCAAATTACATTATCTCTTTCGAGATATTGAGGCATTCTTATATACTTATGTAAAACCAATTTAGTCTGATATCTTTATGTCTCTCTCCCTAAAAACAAGTGATATTTTATATCTCTCTCTGCCTTAAGACAAACTACAAGATACTATTTAGAAATACTTTCTTATTATGTCTCTGTTTCTTTCTTTCTCTTGTCCTTGTTTATTAAGTGCCTTATGAGCAACTTGGGCATGATCCATCACCTCTATATATTTTTATGGAGGGCATCCATCAGTTGCATTATTCCAATTAAATATGTGTTTAGAGATTGAAAAAAGAGAGTGTTGTTTAGAATTTTGAATGCTTCCCCATCATCTCATGTTTAAGAGCAGAATGAGGTTAAGATGACTACTTTAGATCACTTTCATTTTCTTTTAAAAATTGTAAAAAATTATAGGTATTTTAATAACATGGATATTATCTCTCTGTAGACGTGGAATGTGCTTTTTTTTTAGTTGAGTATGCAAGATGAATTCAAATGCAGGAATATTTTAGTTTGGGTTACTAATTGATTAGTAGCCCATTCAATGATTACTTTCATTTTTATCAATGACTCACAAGCTTTGCCCTTTCTACAGTCACTGGAAGCATAGATGAATTTTAAAGGACTATTTCTGGCTTCATTGACATTTGTAGTGATCACAATTTCTTTTAGTTATTTGGGTCCTTTGTTGATACTTTCTTTATTGGCTCAATGGTGAAAAATATCCCCAGTGTTCATATTCAAGTACTTTGAACACAGAAAATTCAGACATTGGAGCAAAGGAGCACTTAACATGCTTAATTTAATAGAAGGGCAAAGGATGCCCTTAAGTTTTAAATTATATTTTCTATACATGATTCACAAGTTCATCAGGGTCTTCTTCCAAACTAAGAGTAAACAAGAAATCCTACCCCGTGCATTTACTGAAAAACAAAAGTACCGAAAAGATTCCAAAAGATCAAAATAAGAAAGAAGAAATGAGCCTACTTGGCTTGAGTTGATTTATGTTTTTTAGCCACACATGAATAAACAGAAACAGTAATTATAGTTCATAGACTATTTAGAACAAAGTAAATATTTATTATTCCTTTCAAATCATGCATTTTTAAAAATTTATTTTATTATTTAGTGATTAAATCACAACTCTGCTTCATTAGTATACTTTGACTAGTTCTTGTTTTAAAACCAATGAAAATGTATAGATTAAATTTTAATTTCCATTTGATGTCAGTTCCAATCTCATTTTTAAAAATATTCACATTTCCCCTCAAAATAAAATATATTAATCTCAGCTACCAATACTAATTACTTTACAATTTTTTGCAGCCCTTTATAAATTGGCTAATCTTATATCAATTTTTCTCACCACATGTTGGTACAAAGTGCAAATAATATTTTAATGCATTGCAATTTATGGATATTTATTATTAAATATGGCTATCTTATCCATAAAATATAATCATAGAATTTTAATCTAAAAGTAAAACACAAATCTGTATAACTAAATATTCATATGTTGGAAGTGAAAATATTTTTCTTTTTTGAATAGACTCAGCATTAAACTCATACACATATTTCTTGTGTTAAAGCAAACAGTATTAGTGCTGCTTGGTAAAGATGTTAAGGGAACGTATTCAGTGAGGCTCTTGTCACAGATATGGAGACCATTGCAATAGGATTTTGTGGTGGTCTCTGAGAGTGATAGAGCTCAACTCTGAATATAGCAAGGGCAGGTGGAAATTTATATCCAAAGAGCAGGGTTGTTGTCAGTGGATAGAAAATAGCCAAGAGGAAACATTATATTAGGAGAGATTTTGGCTAAACCAATGTTAACAAGATTCTGGAAGAAGGGAAAAATGATCAGGCAGCACCTGGAGGATGATGGAAAATGAGGAAGCTGATTAGATGTCTCTGGTGATCAGATATCAAAGGACAGTTCTTGCTGAACTGATTTATCAGGGCTTTCAGTAAAACTGATTTTATAAAGAATTGCATTTACAGGCATAAGGGAATTTCAGGAGCAGACTAAAGTTTATTTTAGTAAAGAATCTCTGTGACTTGGTGAGTAAAAGTCTTTAACTTATATGTAGAGACAAGTGACAATGTATTACACTTCTTTGAAAACAGATCACTTTGAGTAAAATAGTCATGGCTAGAATGGTGTCTATAAGATCATGAAATTTCAGCATATACTGCTGAACTAGGATTAGACAAGCATCACTGTGAGCACACAGCCCAGAGAAATTGCCTGATTAGAACCTTACCCCTGGTTCTGTCTTCAAGTCTCATCATTGCTGCTGCTGCCCCTGACTTCAACACAGTTCCCTAAATAATCTCTAATCTGATTCTATATCTTTGCTTACCTTTCTGAGATTTCATATTTCAGAGCCTTGACTAGCAGAATCTTAGTGGTCATTTTTGGGTCAACTCCCTATTCTCTACCAGGCAAAAACGGGAAAGGGATCCTCTTCCTTTCTTAGATCTGTATCTCAGTCCTTCTCCTTTAGGTCGAATGGACAACCACATGTATTGTTTGAAATTTTACCTCCTGGAAAGAATTTCTTTCTACACTGCTTTTTATAGCCACCTAAATGGGGTAGTACTGTTGTCAATATTTGGATAGTACGTGTACCAATATGTGGCAACATCTCTAAGCTGGGTTTGAATCTGGAGACTCCATGTATGATTTGAGAGTGAGGTCACAGTGCCATTTATTCACAGGAATAGATGGAATTGAGAATGTGATTCAGTTCATCATGCAACATACTTGTACCTGCAGAGACCTCTTGGATCATATTAATAAAGTAATCCTACTTGGTGCTGAAGTTTTTTTTTTTTTTTTTTTTTTGAACCAGAATTTCACTTTGTCACCTTGTGAGAGTACTGTTGTCAATATTTGGATAGTACACGTACCAATATGTGGCAACATCTCTAAGCTGGGTTTGAATCTGAAGACTCCATGTATGATTTGAGAGTGAGGTCACAGTGCCATTTATTCACAGGAATAGATGGAATTGAGAATGTGATTCTGTTCATTATGCAACATACTTGTACCTGCAGAGACCTCTTGGATCATGTTAATGAAGTAATCCTACTTGGTGCTGAAGTTTTCTTTTTTTTTTTTTTTTGAACCAGAATTTCACTTTGTCACCTTGATAGAGTACTGTGGCATCATAGCTCATAACAACCTCAGACTCTTGGGCTCAAGTATTTATCTTGCCTCAGCCTCCCAAGTAGCTGAGACTATAGGCTTCCACACAATGCCTTGCTATTTTTAGAAATGAGGCTAATCTCAAACTCCTAAGCTCAAGCATTCTACCTGCCTCAGCCTCTCAGAGTGCTAGGATTACAGACATGAGCCACCATGCCTGGCCAGCTTAAGCATTTTGAAGTATTGTTGGTGTAGGTCAAAAGAAACATCTTTCCCTTCTTGAGTTTATTAACTTGGATGCTTCTAAGGGAAGATAAATTAATAAGAGAATAGCATACAAGTTTACCAAAATAAATTTTATATGACATGAAAGCCGTCATAAAAACATGAAGATGGATGAAGTTAAACCTGAGGGTTTTTTTTGTTGTGTTGTTTTTAGTATTAATACATTTGATGAAGAGTTAAGAGTCACAGACAAATGTCACGGGATGAAGTAGGTATCAGGTAAGGTAATATGCTGGAGGAAATTTATCAAGGCTTATTCATTCACATTCTGGTGTCCTTGTGTCCCTGGAAAGGATACTCCTTTCCTCCAGGAAGAGGAGGGTGCCTCTCACTTGGAGGATCTCATACCTTATTGAGGGGAAAGTCAGAAAATCCTTCTTGGTTTCATGACTAGCTTAAGGGGAGAAAGACAGGGGAACGTCACAGACACCTTTTTGCACAGCTCGTTTCTTAAGTTGCACTTAAAATATTCAGTATGACACAGTGTCATGTGTTGGGGTAGCATGTCCTAAACCCATCACTGGTCATGATTCTCATGATGGTAAGTGAAACCTACAATGCCTAAAGGGTGATGGAGAGCTTAGCTCACATAGGTCTTTTTAAAAATCTCTCAATACTATTTCTTTGCCACCAGGGACGTATAAGGTACACTTACGATTCTTTCTGGCCTGTGCAGCATTGTATACTGGTGCAGGTGTTCCCTGTGCAGTTGCCAGTCCATAGCAAATTGGAGTTGTGAGTTCTTCTGCCATCACAGCTTAGACCAGATGAAGATGTTTGTCTTGCTCTAGTATCCTCACGATGGCTTGCTTTCCATATGAAGTAACTAATATTCTGCCAGATAAGATTATAAAAATAACATTAAAAGGCTTAAACAAGCTTAATGATTAAAAATATAAAAGCATACACTTCTTTGTAGTCATTAAATTAATTTTTTAGCTGGCATTGACTAATTAATTTATCCTTGTTTCCTTATACTTAACGTGGGTTTTCTTGTCACACTTCTGATGCTGTCAGGATTTCCTGTTTAATTACTGAACAATAGTGGGACAAATTCTGTGATATTTTACTGTCATTTTTTTTGTTGTTGTTGACTCATGTAATTAGAGAAAATGGGAATTCGAAAGCAGCTTTTATATTGGTCAAGATGTTTCTAAATAGGTCAAACTCTTGAATAAGAGAAAAAACTGAAAAAACTGGACTACCTTAAATAGCTACTTTTAATCTACACTAAATAAAATGGTGCCATTAGATACTGCTCTATACCTTTTAATATGTATATTTTCTCTTTTTTTAATTAAATCATAGCTATATGCATTAATGCCATCATGGGGTAAAATGTGCTGGTTTTATATATAATTTGAAATTGTTTCATCAAACTGGTTGACATAGCCTTCACAGCATTTTCTTAGTTAATTGTGTTAAGACATTTATATTCTACATTTATTAAATTTCACATGTACCCTTATAAGATACATGGTAGGTGTGGTCCCACCAATTACCCTCCCTCCACCCATCGTCCACCCTCCCCTCCCTTCCCTCTCCCTTTCCTCATATTCTTGGGCTATAATTAGGTTAACTGTTTATTTAGTTTTATAAACAAAATTATATTTTCTTCAGAAATATAATTTTTTCTTTAGCTCCTTTTGCATTTTTCTCATGATATGTTGAATTACACTAAATTTATGTTAATATCATGACCCTTATAGAATCTATTTAAACATAAAAGAACTTTAAAGGAATAAGACTTGAGGTTTTGTTGACTGATCAGTAAAGAGCAGTGGCAGAGTTACATATCAGAATGACTGCCCTTTTCTATTGGATAAATTAAGTCTGTAATTGGCCTTGAGAGAAAAGACGTCTCCTGCTGTGCTAGAAAGTGTAGATGTAGAGAAAATTAAAGAGTTTGCGTCGTTGTGAGTGAAATTAGTGGTTTACAATGGTCAAACATAAAGACAAAAATACTTGTTTGGGTAACACAAATAGATACTAGCTATTAGTATCAAACCAGTGTTAATTTTCCCTTAAGGACAAAGAAAAGCCGTTCTAAATGTGAAGTCAAAATTTAGAGCTAATTAGAGAATACCATTGGGAAATTTGCAAAATATAAGTAAAAGAGAAGGGATTTTATGACTGCCCAATATAAAGGAGAGGTCTTGTAAGAAACTAAAATTTAATCTGAGAAATGAAGAATAAAATGGAGCACTAATGAAATCTTACTGAGACAGTCATATGATTTCTAGGATTTCTGATGGATTTCTAGAATGAGATAACTTTAGTTTATATTAAATAGTAAAACCAATCCTTTTTATTAGGTAAGCAGGAGCATTAATTCTAATTCCAAACTATAGAGCTGATTTTAGGTATTCAAGATTCATAACAACATCTTACTAAATGTATCTATTTGAATGTTTCTGGAAAAAGAGGTAAAGGATGGCACACTTTGTCCAAAATAGTAATTACTTTTTAAAAAAATAAGTCAGTTATGTTTATTCAAAATCCAAATTACCTTTTTATACAGAAATATTGCTGTTATTTTAAAAGTATCCTTTGAAATATGTTTATTGAATATAAGCTCTTTCTGATCTTATGCTTTTTTATTTCTCCATCCCAGCTTCACACCTCGAGTCTTCAGCTAAGTGAACCTCATGTGATATATCACATTATCAAGTTAACAACATCGATAGCAACAACATAACAATAGCCAACATTTATTGAACTTTTTACTAAGTTCCGGTCATTGTACAAGTGCTTCGTAGGATTTCCTTACTTCTCACAACAGTCTCATGTAGTGGTCTCTATTGAAATTGAGACTCAGAGAAATACAGTCTTTTATGAATTAACCAAGGTCATAATACTGCTGCCGGTCCAAGGTTCAAAATCAGTCTGATTTCCAGAGTCATTATTATTATTTTTTAATCCGAGTTGAACTTTTCTCTTCTGTTTTGGTTTTCACTTAGGCACAGCAACCATCCTAAATTGTAGTGATTCTGAAGAATAATATCATTCACGTGAGTCATTATGAAAGTCTTTAAATTTGCAAAGATCAAGAAATGTAAAATAAATTCTGCATGGATGGAAACCCAGCAACACCAATAAGTCTAGCAAGTTAAAACCTGTGTGTTTGAATCAGAAAGGACACTGTTGGCCATGTTTCTTGGAAGTAAAATAATGGACCTTAACACAGTATGTCTTGAAACTTTCACAGTGACCCCTGTATTATCACTAAGAATTTTATGGGTTGACTGGACTCCACTGGTATGATCTTCTGCTTCACATACTGCTTGCTGGTGCTATAGTCAGACAGTTTTGCCTAGAATGGAACATGAAAGATGGCTTATTCAGCATGGTGGTAGCTGGTGCCAGATGTTGGCTGGATGGCCCTGAAGGGAGCTTTCAAGGGAGCACTTTGCCTGTTTCCATATGGCCATCCTACATGTCTTGAAAATCTCTTTGCATGGTGGGCAAGTTCCAAGCGGATTCTTCCTAAACAGCATGAGAAAAGCTGGAGATAAAGTATCAGTTCTATTATGTTCTAGTAATCAAGGAAAGTTGTGAGTCTAGCCCAGGTGAAAAGGGAAAAGGAATAGACTCCACCTCTTTTTAGGAGGTATTACCAGTTATTTAGTCATTTTAATTTGCCGTGTCACTAAATTATTATAATGTAGGTCATGTAGATTTTTTTTTCCTTGTAGAGACAGAGTCTCACTTTATCACCATTGCATCACACAACTCACAGCAACCTCCAATTCCTGGGCTTAGGCGATTCTCTTGCCTCAGCCTCCCGAGTACCTGGGACTACAGGCGCTGGCCACAGTACCCGGCTATTTTTCTGTTTTGCACTTCGGCTAAAGCTGGATTTGAATCCGCCACCTTCAGTATATGGAGCCAGTGCCCTACTCGATGAGCTATAGGCGTCACCCGGTCATGTTGATTTTAATGGAACATTAATTTAGTATTTATGTTAATATGTAGTAAAATGTTAACATTTCCTTATACATATGTTTATTAAATTAATTTTTATATACCTTTAAATCACAGGCACTAAAGGTAGATAACACTGTTGTATTAACTAATCTTTTTATATTACATATTTAATAACATGCTTTGCTATGAAATGAAACTTTTGCTGTTCAAAAAATGGAGATATTTAAAAATATCCTTTTTATTATGTTCTTAACATTTAGTATTTTATAATTTGACATATTACTCATATTAAAACATTTCTTTCTGTTTTTTTTCTTTTCCTATTTTATATTATGTTTTTGGAGTTCTCTGGCAATTGAAGCTTCACACAGCTTCACTCACTCCAGTGCCAAAGAAGCAATACTCTTATTTTCCATGAAGAAGACAAAAATGGACTATATTTTTCTCTCACATATTTGTCTGATTTTCTCCATCAAAAAACCATGAGTAAGCCTGGCACAGTGGTTTACACCTGTAATCTTTGGCATTTTGGGAGGCTAAGACAGAGGGATGCTTGGGTTTGAGAGTTCGAGACCAGCCTGAGCAAGAATGAGACCTCCATCTCTACAAAACATATGCGCCTGTAGTCTCAGCTACTCAGAGATTGATAGGCAAGAAGACCACTTGGGCCCTGGAGTTTAAGCTTGCAGTGAGCTATGGTGACACCTCTGTCTTCTAACTCAGATGACAGAGCAAGACCTTGTCTCAAAACAAAACAAATCAGAAAAACACACAAGGAATAATGTCTGAAAATGTGCATGTGTATTTAGTAATTACAAAGTTAATAATAATAGAATGTTAACTCACATGTATCTTTATACATAGTAACATTAACTTTAGTGTTTCATGATACTGCTCTTAGATCACCAAAAACATGCCAGTAAAACTTAGAGCTAGTGAAATTATGAGATGAGAAAATAATTTAATTTAATATAAATAGCCATATAGAATTGCAATCATTATGAAAAAAAGCACTTTTGTTCTAAGTATTATTGAAAAACATACTTCAGTGTTTTGGAGAATGGCAATGCCATAAAGTAGAACTTTAAATCATAAAATAGTTTTTAAACAAGCATGTTAGCATCCTATGAGCTGGTCATTTTCTAAAGTAGGCTTACTGCCAGTAAATTTAATTTAAATTCTTAAGAAAATTTGAAAGTCCATAATATCAAAGCATAAGCCATTTTTATTGCTTTAGCTATTTCCAGGAATTTATGAAAAATAACCAATTGCTGGTTCTCCACTGAGAGTTATATATTCATCATTGAAATTAATATACTTAAAAACTTCAAAGGAGAACTAAACTCCTTTGAACAATGGAAAAAGTTATGCCTAAAGAGGTTAATAAATTATCTAAAGTGACACACTGAAGAACTGGTAGAGGTTAGATCTGATCTTATGACTTCCTGACTCCTAGCCTGTGCTGTTTATGCTGTACTATCAAGTGTCTTACATAAGTTAAGAGGATTGACCATAATATATTCTTTGTATAACTCACACAATACTAACTTATTCATTCATTTACCTTCTGGGTATACAGCACTGTTGAGGACAATGAGGAAACAGAAATGAGCAAAATAGCCATAGTTGTAGACTTCCTGGTTGTATAGGTTAATAATATATATAGCCACTCAGCAAATATTAGATACATCAATTTATAATCAAAACATGTTAAAAAAAAATGAAATGGGCTCCCTCTAGATCAGCTAACAGGAAATCAGAAAAGTGTTTCCTAATAAAAATGGATTTTTACATGTTTGTCTGATTGTGTCCATCAAAAAACCATGTTTAAAAAGATGAAAAGCCAGGAGGACTTGGGATGAGTTCCAGCCAGTAAGCAAAGCATATTAAAGGCTTGAAAGAAAGCCATGTTCAAGTAATCAACATAAGGTCAGTATTGTTAGGTAGAATTCAAAGAATGCAGAGCAGGGAATAGGAAATGAGGTCTACAGGTCGGCAGTGATAAGATTATGTTTTAGAACATGCTAAATGCTTAAATTTTAAGCTGAGGCCACTGGGAATCCAGAGATGTCTTCAATGGGGGTGACAAATGAGATTTGCATTTTTAAAACTCCTCATTGTCTACATCGTTTACATCGTAGAGAGTAAAATGGATACAAAAGATGATTAATAAGCTTGAGGTATCTTTATATATCTGAGTAGTAATATCCTATGATTTATTGAAAAATAAGTCTGGCTTTAAAGGGACAGCTCTGGGTTATGAGAAAACTATTTTGGAGTAATTTGGAATAGAGAGGAACTAACTGAAATGACCCAGGGTGAAGATTACAACAACAACAAAAAAGTAGTGGACTGTGTGTTATGCATAGAAACACCAGGTCTAATGAACAGGTTAAGAAGACTTCACCAACATTGGAGAATGAGAGTGGCCAAAATGTTGGATGAAAATGGTTTTATAGCAGCAAAACAGAATGTTTGAAGAAAAAGAAAATGATCCATAATGTTGAATGCTCTTAAGGAGTTAAGTGATACAAGAGGGGGAAAAGTAATTTGGATTAAATGATATAGAGGCTATTGGTTACTTTAGTAAGAACAGTTTGACAGAAGCTGGGGTTCAAACCCAGTTTGGCATGGATTGATGGGTGAACGCAAGGCGAGAGAAAAAATACAGGGAGAAAAGGCCAGCCCATCCAAGATACAAATCTTATGAAGAGGATAAGAAAACTTATAGCTGAAATAAAATGTCCTGTCCAAGTATTTTTTAAGTCCCACAGAGATATAATTGTCTCACAATGAATTGCACGTATTTGAAGCGTGCAATTTAACAAATTTTGAAACATGTATGCCATTGTGAAATCATCACCACTCTCAAGACAAAAAATATAGCCATCAACCCACACGTTTCTCCATGCCTGTTCATAGTGCCTCTCTCCTGTTCCTCTCTAACTCTTTGCCCCATGCCAAGACAACTATTTATTTGTTTTCTATTACAGTAATTTTTTATTTTATAAAATTATATTCAAATGAAAACATACAGTATATTTATCTTGTTACTCTGGACTCTTTCATTTAGCATGATTATCTTGAGAGTGTGTTACTGTGTATATCAAGAGTCCATTCCATTCATTCCTGAATAACATTCCTTTATTTAACATACCAAGTTTTTGTTTGTTTATTTGTTTTTTTGCAGTTTTTGGCCAGGGCTGGGTTTGAACCTGCCACCTCCAGCATATGGGGTGAGCACAGTACTCCTTTGAGCCACAGGTACTGCCCAACATTCCTTTATTTGGATATATACACCAAAATTTATATTTCCACTCACATATGGATGCACATTTATTTCATTTCTAGTTTGGAGACCATGAATATATCTCCCACGAATATCCACGTACAAAACTTTGCATAAATACCTGCTTTCATTTCTCTTGGGAGATACCTCAGAGTATTACAACTGGGTAGTAGATGTTGTGTTAAATACTGAAGGTACTGCCAAACTATTTTCCAAAGTGGCTGTATTATTTTCCATTCTCCCTATCAGTGTATGAGTGATACAGTTTTTTCACATCTTTAACAATACTTGCACCAGTCAATCTTTAGTATCGGCTTTCCTAATAGGTATGCAGTGATAACTCAGTGTTTAATATTTATTTTTCTAATCACATTGAACATCTTTTCCACCTGTATTTGCCATCAATTTACCTTATTGGCAAAGAGGCTCTTCAAACATCTTTTTCCATTTATTCTTTGAAATGTTTAGTCTCTTTAATTAGCATTACAGCGTTTTTTATATATTTCAGAAGCAAGTTACTTTTAGAAATGTAGCTTCAAATATTTTTCCATACTATAATTTATGTTTTTATTCTTTTAGCACTTCCTTTTTAAAACATTTTTAATTTTCACAAGGTACAAATTGTGTTTTCTTTTCTACTATGGACTGTGCTTTTGATGACAAATTATAGAAATGTTGGCCTAACCTCAATACAAAAAATATTTTATCTAAAATTTTCTTCTGGAAATTTTGAGTTTTAAGTTTTATATTTAAGTGTAAGATTTATTGTAACTTACTTTTTATATGGTACTAGGGAAAAATGGAATCTTTTCTAGTAAAATGCCTTGGAAAGATTATCATTTCCATCCATATTGTTTTTGCACCTTTATTAAAAACAAATTGACCATACACGTTGGTTTATTCATGGACTGTTTCTCTATTCCATTACATTGACCTCTTTTTTAACTATAGGAGAGTACTACACTGTGCTAAAGGGATATTAATTCTTCCTTAATTGTTTAGTAGAATTTGGCAGTGAAACCATATGGGCCTGGTAATCTACAGTAGTATTATCATTAATAATACTATTACGTATTACTGACTAATACCCCTCAGGAACATAGAGGCAAAAACTCTCAAAAAATATTAGGACATCAAAAATAACGATTTTACAGAGAATTAAATATCACAACAAAGAAATATTAGGACATTAAAAATAACGATTTCTACAGAGAATTAAATATCACAACAATATTTTTGCTTTTCAGGTAAGCAAAGCTATTTCAACATGCAAAAATCACATCAATAGGCTAAAGAAGAAAAATCATATATCAATTTCTATAGAAAAAAAAATGTGCCTATGTCCTTCCTGAGAAGACACTTTTCAATTTGATCAAGTCCCACTCATTTGTTTTTGTTGTTACTGCGATTGTCATTGGGATCTTCTTAATAAATTGTTTGCCTAGACTGAATCCTATAAGATTTTTCAGCATTTTCTTCCAGAATTCTTATGATTTTATGCATTACATTTAAATAATTTATACATCTTGGATTAATTTTTCTGAGTGGTGAGAGATATGGATTTTGTTTCATTCTTCAGCATGTAGCTAGCCCAGCACAATTTATTGAACAGCAATTCTTTTCTCCAATGTATACTTTTGTCTGCTTTGTCAAAGATCAGTGGGCTGTATTTGGATATTTTTGTATCTGAGTTTGTTGTTCTGTTCCTTTGGTATATATCTCTATTTTTTAAGCTGTTTTGGTTATGATAGCCTTGTAATACTTTTAAAGTGATGCTTCCAGACCTATTTCGTTTGTTTAACCTTAGCTATGCAAGCTCTTTACTGGTTCCAAATGAAACTTAGAGTTATTTTTTTCTGGGTCTGTGAAATATGACATTGCTATTTTGATCGGATTTGCATTGAATATGTAAATTACTTTGGGTAATATGGATATTTTAACAATATTTATTCTACCAATCCATGAGCATGCTATGTTCATATCCCCTGTAATCTCTTTTAGTAGTGTTTCATAGTTCTCTTTGTAAAGACATTTCACCTCCTTGGTTAAGTATAATTCTAGGTATTTTATTTTCTTTGTAACTATCATGGGTGGTATTGAGTTTTTGATTTTACTTTCAGATGACTCTTATTGGTGTATAGGATTGCTACTTATTTGCATATATTGTTTTTATACCCTGAGACTTTGCTGAATTCTTTTTTTATCAATTCCAGGAGTCTTTTGGTGAAATCTTTCGGGTTTCCCAGGCATATCATCAGCAAAAAGTGATATTATGACCTCTTCATTCTTCATTTGGATACCTTTAATTTATTTCTCTTGCCTGATTGACCTGGCCAGGACTTCAGCACTATGTTGAACGGAAGTGGTGACACTGGGCATCCTGGTGCTTTTTCAGTTCTTAGTGGGAATGTTTTCAGCTTTCCCCCCGTCAGTATGATATTGTCTGTGGCTTTCATATGTTTCACTTGTATAATTTTGAGGTATATTCTTTCTATACCTAATTTGTTGAGGTTTTTGTTTTTCACAAAAGGGTGCTGAATCTTATCAAATAATTATTTGCATCTATTGAGATGATAATATGATCTTTATTTTTGCTTCTATTTATGTGATGAGTTCCATTTATTGACACAGCAAATAGACAACAGACAACGTACAGAATGGGTAAAAATATGCTCAAGTTATACATCTGATAAGGAGTTTATCACCAGAATGTACAAAGAACTCAGGCAAGTCAGCAAGAAGAAAATCAAACAATGTCATCAAGAAGTAAGGAAAAGACATGAACAGAAACTTTTCAAAAGAAGATAGACAAATGGCTATCTAAAAGATAAACAAGAAATTTGTGAAATAATGTTCAACATCACTAATCATCACTAATCTTTTAATACAGATTAAAATGACAATAAGATAACACCTTATCCCTGATATATTGGCTTTTATTAAAAAGTCCATAAATAATAGATGCTGGTATAGATGCAGAGAGAAAGGAATGCTTCTACAACATTGATGGGACTGCAAATTAGTATAAGAATTTTGAGAATGGAAAATAATGAAAATACTCAAGCAACTAAAATTAGATGTAACATTTGATTTAGGAAACTATACTATTATGTATTTACTCATAGGAAAAGATGTTATTTTATGAAGACTCTGTAGTCAAACAGTTATTGCAGCACAATTCAGAACTACAAAGATATGGAATCAGCCTAAGTGTCCATCAATTCATGAATGGATTAACAAATGTCATGTGTGTGTATGCATGTGCATGTGTGTGTGTGTGTGTGTGTGTGTGTGTGTGTGTGTGTGTGTGTGAGAGAGAGAGAGAGATGAAATACCACTCAGCGATGAAGAAGGATGACTTAATTCCTTTTCAACAATTTGGGTGGAACTGGAAACAATGATACTAAATGAACTATCTAAATAATGGAAAAACAAACACCACAGGTACTCACCGTTAAACTGAGAGTAACTCAAGTGCACACATGTGCTTAAAGGAAAGTAAAACTTAACAGAAATCAAGCAAGGGGAAAAGGAGAGAAGCAGATTGGCAAAAACCCATCTAATGGGTCCAGTGAACACTGTCTGGGTGATGGGCCCTCTTATAACCATGACTCAAGCATTATACAATTTATCCATGCAACCAACAGTATTTGTACCCCCATAATACTTTGAAACACAAAAAAGGAAAAAAAAAAAACCTGAAAAGAAAAGAAAACATTGACAAACTCTAGCATTTATTCATGACAAAATTTCTCAGGCTTAGAATAGAGGGGTACTCATCTAAGTATCTACAAAGAAAATAGAGCCATGATCTTATTTGAGGATATAAAACTGAACATATTTTCCTTTAAGATTAGGAAGAGGCAAGGATAGCCTCTTTCATCCCGTATGTTCAACATTGTATTGGAAAACTTACCTAGTACAGTAAGTCATCAAAAGAATACAGGGAAAGGGAAAAGGGAGGGGAGGGGTAGGGGGAGAATGGGTAGAGGGCATTTAGTGGGAACACACCTACGGTGCATCTTAGCAGGGTACTGGCGAAACTTATTAAAGGTAGAGTATTAATGTCTTTATATAGTGATCAAGGAAATGCCATGAAGGATATCTGTAACAGTACGATCAAAATATTTCTGAATGCATATGAATCATGCCCTGTGATTGCACCAATGTGCATAATTATGATTCAATAAAATTATTAAAAAAAAAAAAGATCACAGGTCATAGATCACCATAGCAAAGATAACAACAACGGAAACATTGGGAACATGGTAAGAATTACCAAAATTTGACACAGAAACGTGAAATGAGTACATGCTATTGAAAAAATGGTGCCAATAGACTTGTTCAACACAATATAGCCACAAACTTTCAATTTGTAAAAACAAATACAGTATTTATAAGTGCAGCAAAATCGAAGTATAGCTGTACATGAATGTTTAGAACAAGCTGCTACTGTGAGTTCAGTTTCAGTATTAGAATTAAACCATGAGCTGTGCAAGGAACTCTGTGTCAAAGTTTTATCATTTCTTGAGGAGCAAGTTCTATGAAATGGGATTTGTATTGTACTAGTTTATTTGAATTTGGTTTTTTTGTCATTTTTGTTCTCTTTATGCTTTTAAAAAACATCAGTTGATGGGTCCTGGAAGAGCCCTCATCTGCTGACTATGATATCAGTTTAGTTTGCTTTTCTTTCTTTATCTTGTTTTTTCTCTCTTGGTGTGTACTATGAATGTATCAACTTATTCGTCATTTGATTTAGATTCAGTCTTACTGCTTTGTTTATTATCCTAGTATTTTCTATCATTTCTGAAAGCCATGAGCTTTTATTACTCCACAAATAATCCATAAGATACACAGATTTGAAGAGTGCCCTCTTTTTTATAATCTCTGTGACTGGTACTTTGTCATTTTCACTGTTACAGCAAAATAGCTTTTTGCATCTCCTTGATGTAAGTAGGAATAGAATGAGATGAAATGAATAGATATTGGACAGCACAACTCATGCCGTGTAGTCATGGTTACCATCGAAATACTATGGCAAATGGATGACCCAATCTACAAAGAATATATTTATTAAAGCATATTTCTTGGTATTTTTGTTAACATTTCCCTCGAAACATGCACATTATTAACTGAAGAAATCTTATCATCTTATTGACATTCATTGAGATTGATGTGGTCTAGGTGGAAATAAAATGAAGAATATCTTATAAGAAGACATGAAAAGGGAGTAGTAAGAACTAACCATAATACATATTCTTTCTCTTTCTCTCAGAAACACATATTCAAATACTTCCTAATATTTTTAGTCTCTGAAATGAACCAAAAACTTTGTATACAGTAAAGGTTGCTGTTCCACATATGGTTACACAATACTAAAAATTCTAGAAAAAGAATTTTATCCTATTAAAGGTCTTTACATAACTGATGATTATGTTTAAATAATCCAACAACATAAGTTGTTGACAGTGAACAATTTGGTATATTAAACTGTAGACAAATTATGTTACTGAATTGAATATGGATAACATTAAAAGGAAAATAAAATATTCCTCTTAAATTCAAAGTAATATGCATTTTGTATCAGTTTAACAAATACTTATAAACTTACTACATGCAGAAAGAATAATCAATCCAAGTGTATACTATGTTTTGTGTGGAATTAGGAATGCTATACAATTTAAATATTGAGTGTCAAAGCCTATTTTATTTCAAAAGTTATGGACCCCTCTCTATCAATATACATAATTGGCAGCTGAGTAAATATGGTTTATTATATTTTAAAAAATTCTTTATTTAAAGGAATCAGGTATATATTATATTCTCCTGGGACTGTTGTAAAGGATTCAAAGTAGAGAGATTCCATGCCTTAGAAAACAAAAGTTTCCCTGTTTCCATTCTCAGGAATGCTCACCAGACACTGCAGTATGGGCTGTAGGGATAGCCTTCAACTGAAGTAGAACTCAGGAAGCACCATGAGGAAATCTAAGAAGTCAACAGAACAAAGGACAAAGTGAGCTGGGAAGTGCTAGAATGTACATTCCTGATCCAAATTAGAGGAACAAGAAAGAAAATCATTTTTATGTGAAATTTTAATTCATGGATTTGAGAAAGAAAATTATTTAATAATTTCTTTAAAATTAAATACAGAGAGCAGCAAAAGATTTGCACTTTGTCAGTACAAAACATAAAAATGCTAAAGCAAAATAGAGAGATGAATCAAAATCACTATAATCTCCTTTTTCTAGATGTTGTTCTGAGAAATGAATCTAGCAATTCTTTGATGATCACTCTTTCAATCAAGCTCAAATTACCCTTCAATTTACAAATTGGGAATTATGTCCAACCCAGTGACTCAAACCTGCTATCCTAGCACTTTCGGCTGAGGTGAGGTGGGGCAGGGAGGATTGTTTGCGCTCAGGAGTTTGATTCCCACCTGACCAAGAGTGAGACCACATCTCTACTAAACAAAGAAAAAATTAGCCTGTGTGGCACATGCCTATAGTCTTAGCTCCTTAGGAAGCCCAGGCAAGAGGATCACTTAAGGCCATGAGTTTGAAGTTGCTATGAGCTCTGATGCCATGGCACTCTATGGTGGAGCAAAAGAGTGAGACTTTGTCTCAAAAAAAGGGAAAATAAATTAGGAAATATTTTGTTGATACTTTCACCTTTTTATTCTTTGAGTGAAGAAGGAATAGTTGAAACAGCTCAGAAATAGCCTTTATTTTAATGATCATTTGTGCTGACTTTTGGGAGAGGGACAATAGCTTCATAAATATATTAGTTTACACTATTTGGCTATATATAGCCTTTGCTGATATCTGTAAAATATACAGGATTTAGACATAGTTGATAATGTTTCAGAATGATTTTTTGAAAATGTACTTATGGTCAATAAAATACAAATACATTTACTTAATATAATATATTCCTATTTACCATTGTTACTACAGGTGCTCAGTAGGCAATGTTTAAAGATGGCAGAAAAATAAATATGTACAGAACATCTTTAGAATATCTACAGAATTATCTGTAGAACACTGATGTTACTTTTTTTTAATGAAATGGGAATATAAGTTCCTTCTATGGAGCAAATATTTGTAGATGAGGTATGAGAAAATGTTGAGAAAGCTATAGAGAGGAAAATATAGTGAACCTGGGCTTGGACAGATGACTAAGTGTTGTGTCACATGCAAAAAAACATAGTGAAGATAGTTGCAGAAGGAAATGCAACACTAACAAAGGAGATGAGTAAGGAGGAAACAAAATAATCTTTTGCTTCTTAAATATATAGGGGGAAAGCCTGAAGTTAAAAGCCATGATCCCATTAAGATTTTTAGAAATTAGGAAAAAGGAGCCAAGATGGCAATCTGGAGCCAGCTTTCCGCAGAGGTTCCCATCCAGAAGGAGAGTTAAAGGATAGAAACTCAGCAAGAAAGCCGATGATTTGGATCTGAGCCAAAAGAAAAGGTTGAAGAGCGCACATCAACCCTGCTGGGGCAACCTGAAACCTCAAGGACACAAACAAAAAGGTACAGAGCACATCACCAAGTGGACGGGAGTCCCCTCCCCCATGAGAGAGGTTTGCAGTATACTCCATACCTCCATATAAACAAGCGAGCAGAGTCGGATATCTTCCCACTCTACCCCATGGGAGAGACCCTCTAAAAACCAGACCTCTTTCCCTAATAGGGTGCCGCGGCGCTCTCCAGCCAGGCATAAAACTGTATATACTCTCTACCTGCAAGTTGGTATTCCTGGTGTTCCCCTCCACTCTCACCCTGAGTTCTGAGGGCCTGTTCCCCACAGAGTCCAGATTCTTGGAGACTTTCTTGAGGGGTGTGGATGGGCTCAGACTGTTGTTAAACTATGCTGGTTTTCCGGCTTGGAGTGGTGAGCCAAGAGACCTGGCTGGTGGGTAGGTCTCCTGAGGCAGGAGAAAAGACCAGCTCCGGAAACAATAGCTGGAGAGCTGCACCCCCGGGGATGTTTTGAGCAGACACTCCCAGTCTTCTGGGCAGCCAGGGGAGGTGGGTGGCTTCTCAGGTGCCGGCAGAATGGGCAACCAAGACACGTGAAGGATTTGCCTGACACGGTACTGGCTGGGACAGAGTGCAGGGAGGGGCTACTTTGCTTAACCTGGTCCTCATGGGATGAAAGCTGAGACAAAGGGCTGGAACTCACAGACTGAGTAAAACCCATTTGCAGCCCCAGTCTGATCAGGGAAAATGGCCTTGACAGAAATAATTTCTGTGAACTTGTTCTATACCAGCAGCAACATCAATCAGGGACAGGGCTGGAACTGAGTGAATCACCCCAGCCCCTGTTAAGTACACAGGTTGTCAGGCCTCACCTCCCCTTCCAAACAGTGACAGGGAGTAGCGGACTGGCTGTGGAGCCACAGACCTCACTGTGACCCAGGCAGGTGCAAACCTCTGGAACATCTGCTCATTGGAGGAAACTGGATCACAACTGTTACCAC
>CAUYON010109016.1:0-11301 GCA_963573935.1 Arctocebus calabarensis
AAATGTTTTCACATAGTAAATGAGAAAATCTCATGAATGTTATGTCAATCAGGTTGATAAAAATATCTCAGATTGCATGTGAAGCCCGCACACTGTACCCCATGATTGAACTAATGTACACAGCTATGATTCAATTAAAAAATAATAAAATTAAATAAAAATGCAGTTCTAATGTCTGTGCCATTTGATATTCTATAGTAGTGATAGATCTTGAAAATTTAAAAACCTGTGAAAGAGAGAGAAAGAGAACTAGACCTTAGGAAGTTAAATTTTTTGTTGTTGTTGTTACTCAGTAGAGTAGGTGAAAGAATAACAGATCTGAAATAATAGGTTTTATAGGAAGTAAGATTTCTGCATATAACAAAGAACTTTTCACAATTAGAGCTACCTTCGGGAATTCTGAATTTGCCAGCGTTAGGCACTTTTTTATTATTTCAGAATATCACAGAGGTACAAATGTTTGGCTTCATGAATTCCTTTTGTACAATTTAAGTCAAAATTATTAAGTGTGTCCATCACCCAGATAGTGTGCCTTGTTCCTAGGTGTGAGTTTACCCATCTTCTCCTCCACCCCCACCTGGTTGCTTTCCATTGAGTTTTGTGTCCATCTGTGCACATGAGTGTTGATCGATTACTTCCAGTTTAATAGTGAGTTCAGGTGGTGTTTGTTTCTATTCTTGCGATACTTCATTCACATTTATAATAAAAAGAAACTACGAAATAGTTTTGAGATATTTTATAAAGCAGTGGTTTTCAAATTATTTGAAAAAGGAAACAATTCTTTCAAACTAATATTATACAAAATCTCAGTGTATAAAACTGAGAGAAAAAACAGGACACAATTAAAATGAATGATATTTACTCATTCCTAAGTCAATTGTCCGTTGGATGACAGTCCCAGTATTGATCTACTGCATGCTGGAGTCTGGAACTTAATATTTTTCAGTATGTGTAGCATTTATTTCATTATGGATTTTTAAATTGTGAAATATGAATCAAGCATTTGGGTCACTTATGAAGCCCTGGAATATTGTTTCAATATCAACATTATACAGAAAAATCCTGCCCTGTCCCCAGTGGGACAGTGAAGAGAAAGTCTAAAGTTGAGCTCAGCCTTACCAGCTTTCTTCTCCCAAGACCAGCTCCCGGCGCACAGAGGCACGTACCACACACAGGCACGAGGACACACGCCCTAGCTATGGCCACCCTCGTTTGAAAGCTCTAAGCTACTGATTAGCTATCCATACATGAGGATTAAATTTAGAATGTTTTGATTTGGGGTAAATTTGCATGCAAGGAAATCTTGTTTTCATTATCTGAGCTGCAATTGGCTCACTAAGGATTTTAATATACCAGAAAATCAATATTAAGAATTTGTTTTATATAATTTTATGCCTTTTAGAAATTTATAACTTCCAGAAATCCTTTTGCTTCCCAATGACTGTTTTAAGATGTGATGTGGTAATAGAATCTGTATCAAAGAACTAAGACTTAAAAAAAGAATTTAACTATTTTCATTTAATAATGTGACTTAAATAGACTTCTTTAAAATAAAGTATTGCAAAATGTAACTTGCTGATTAACACATTGGTTTTTAGTTTTTAACTGTGGGAAAGTATTTTCTTCACATTTTAAATAGAGTAGAGAACAAAATTTTCTGGTGAATAAGAAGATGATCTCTTTTATTAAAAAATGAAACTTCAGAAAATTCTTGATTCACTAGAATCAATTCTTTTACACTGCTTTACGCAAAATGATTTGATATTTTTCTGTGCATGATCTTGTTTTACCTTCATCATAGCCTTGCATGAACTCATTATCCACTCTTTGGAATTGAGATAATTGAATCTTTAATGTGTGACTGGTCCAAAAAACGCAATCTGAGTCTACATTCAGGGCTCCGTTCACTGGCCTTGGCCCACAGCTGTAAGTCAGACTTACACTGTTTGTTTATCTTGAATGTGGTCCAGAGTTGATTCCCAGATGCTGAGCAGATAACAGCACCTGTGGACTTCTAAGAACCTGCACAGGAGTCTTCTGAGTGTTTTAGGGATTTGGATGGAAGTTTTATGACTTTTATGCATGTGTAGTGCTTAATACGTTTAACTTGTGGGAGAGCTAACTCACAACTCAGAGCCATAACGGATGTGCCTTTCACATGAAGATCTGTAAGAACCTTGAGTCAGGGGAAAGGAAACAAGTGAGAACTTGGAATGATATCTACCAGTGGTTCTCAAATGATGGTTTTCATTTCAACAGCGTCACCATCACAGGCAACTTGTTATAAATGCCAAATCCTGGGCCCCATCCCAGACCTACTAAGTGAGATAGTCTGAAGGGTACACCCAGCAATCTGTTTTAATAAGTTTGATGATTTTGATGCAGGTTGACAGTTTGATAAACAATGTTATGAATTCTTAGGTTTCACAAAGTATTTAGAAAAATCACTGTAAGTTTACAGAGACATAAGTAGCATACAAAGTTATAAATTCTAAGAGACAGTCAATCTAACTGGCTTGTCAAGACAGTCTATTGTGTTTGATGTTTGAGAAGGAACTGTAAGATCTCAATAAAAGCTTTGTTAAGCTGGAGCTTTTTATTTTCAGAACAGTTTTGCTCTATGCTGAACTATAAGGCTACAGAAAAAGGTTTCTTTTTTTTTTTTTTGCTCTTCTTTTCATATTAAATTCTTTATATCTCATATCTATAGAGGATTAAATTTTGCATAGAACTCCATAAAAGATAGCGTACGTTAAGATGAAATTTTCCTGGGCCTATCAGGTCAAAGTCAGATATTACCTAACGTGATGGAAGAGGCGGGATATGGGATCAGGGTATTTCGAGTGATCACAGCTAGAATACTCAGTAAAGTCAATAGATACCTTATGATTGTATATTATATGCCATAGAATTTTCTAAGCTCTTAGAGGTATTTATCAATGGTAAAAAAACAAAATGAAGACAAATGTCCTTGCAGGTAGGGCAAGTGATTTAAATTTACACAAGAACTGCGTGGGCACCATGCATTATATTCAGAAAGAGAAATGGGATACAATGACTGTTATAAATAAGCAAATGATGAAACACTTTAGACATTGACAGTGTCTTAGAAGAAATTTTTAAAAAGGAGCAGCTAAAGGAAATGCAGTCCTGAGACTGTAAATAGATTTGTTTTAAAGCATTAAGTCACATACAATCGGCCCTCCTTTAATAGGTTTATTTAACAGTTTTTAGCAGTGAACATATTTGAATGTATTAAATGTATTGAATGTAGAGGGTATGATCTCTCTCCTCTTACAATGAGCTCCATTCCTGAGGGAACTTAATATTTTGGAAACTATAAAAGGAAAACTCAAATTTAAATTTTCTTTTAATGGGAATAGCATTGTTACTAAAGGAGGATTTTCGGAAATCAACCAACCAAACAATAACAATAAAAACTTAAACACTTCAGAAAGTATGTAAGTGGATGGAATAAGAATAAAGGGTTAGGAACACATCAGATTGAACAACAAAAACCTAGCCCATTAATAGGATTTAGAGCCAGATGCCTCTTTTATATTTTAGTTTCTGGATCCTGCAACTGAAGCTGGTTGTGTTTTAACAGGAACCTCCTCTCCCAACACAACCATACTTTTTAAAAAATTACATATTTAGTGCTTTGCGCTTTTCCTTTTTGTGCTCGTTCATGTCTACTGCTAACTGTGGAAATTGAACTCAGTCTACTGAAGTGTGATCCATTGGTCTTTAGGAGATTGTAAATGCCCTTCTGCATCATGATGGAACTGGGGGATATGAGTCCTTAAGATGTCTTTTTTGAGGAATGAATAATGATAACCCCTCCATTGCAAGTGACACTGTTTCTATAGGTGATGCTTTTAATGGCCCACATTCAGATATCCTGTGAACTTCTGTGTGAACATCTTGTAGTAGTTTTCCCTAACAGCGTTACTGAGGTTTGATTTGCATACTGTTGTAAGTTGAATCATTTCTTCCCAAAAGGTATGTTGGAAGTCCAGCCCTCCACTGCCTCAGAATGTGCCCTTGCTTGGGACATGGGTTGTCATAGATGCAATTGTTATGATGAGGTCATACTGCTATAGGTTCGGCCCTTAGTTCAATGATTGGTATTCATAGAAGAAAAGATAAGAGACATGGGATGCTGCTTGTGGCTCAAGGAGTAGGGTGCCAGCCCCAATACTGGGGTGGCAGGTTCAAGCCCAGCTCTAGCCAAAAGTGCAAAAATAATAATAAGAGACACACAGGGAAAAGACTCGCATGTGTGATGATGGAGAAAGAGATTGATGTGACTACAGTGAAGGATTGACAATGATTACTGGCGAACACCAGGACCTAGGCAGAGGCTCAAAGATTATTCCTCACAATTTTGAGAGGGAACATGGCCCTGCTGACTCTTTGATTTTGCATCTCTAACCTCCTGAACTGTGAGACCATAAATTTCTGTTAGTTGTAGCCATCCAATTTATGGTATTTTGTTAGATCAGCCCTATGAAACCAATAAGTGTACTATAAAAACCCAACAATTTTATGTATATGATTTAGTGATTTTTAGTAACTTACAGGGATGTGCAGCCCTTATCACCATCCAAGTTTGGCAATGTCCATTACCTCAGAAACATCCCTTGGTTGACAGTCAATTTCCATTCCTCTCCGTCCTCATCCTTACACAACTGCTCATTTTTATTCTGTCTCTATAGATTTGCCCTTTTGAATATTTTATGTAAGTGGAATCATTAAACATATGGTTTTTGCATCTAGTTTCTTTTAATTAGCATATAATTTTAGGCCTTCATACATTATATACTTTATTTCTTTAATATCAAATTAATTTTCCCTGAAAAAAAACCTACCCCTAACAACAAATGCAGAGAAATGTTTACTGTACTTTTTGGCTAACAAGAAAATGATGGAAGAAAACATGAATTGTTTATGAAGAAAGGACTTAGAACTCTCTTGATAGGGCATCCAGGAGATACAACTGTCTTCACAGAGTCATTCTCAGATATGGATGTGCCTCAGAATCCTCTTGAGTCTTTGTCGAAATATCTATTGCTGGCCTTTACTCCTAGAGTTTCTCATTCAGTGCGCCGGGGGTGGACAGAGGAATTTGCATCTATAACAAGTACTATGTCGTGCTGCTGGTCCACTGAACATGTCTTGAGAATGATTGTTTTGATTGAAAGCCAATTTAGTGAGACGAGACCCCTTTTATTTGTCATCTTTATCAATTCCTGCTTTCTTCATAGTGTCTTGTAATAAGAAAAAGAGATTGATTGCTTTTTGTTTTTTTTCTATTTTAATCTAGAGTGGCCTCTAGTCCAAGTATATCTTTGAAGGCTGTATTTAAGTTTTGATAACTATCATCCATCCCTTCTGCAGAATATTGCATCTGCTAAGAGCTTTTGCTTTGCGGGATAAAATTTCAAAATCAATCAGCTTAATGTCATCTCTGTGCTGCATGCTTTTTGAGATCATAGTCACTTGTCCTATTTTAAGGAAATTTCAGATCCTCCAAGCTTCTGAGAGTTTATAGCCCATTTTTTCTTCTCTGTTCTACCCAATGTAGTTTGAATATGTAGTTGCTTAAATGCATACAGATTGGCTAAAATCTTCATTGAATTGATAAAAAACAACTTTTGACGGGGAATCATAGACTTACCATGTACTTAACTTTCTTGTGTTTTTATTTCTTATTTTTTCTCTCTATTGTGACTAAAAGAACAACCTGAACTGCCTTGTCTGTCCTTCTGGCTGTGTTGGGGGGCTCATAGCTGCTTCTGTAGATTTGTTCTTACAGTGAGAGAAAATGCTTAAATTTAATAATATTAATTTTGGATAGCTTTATATAGAAAGCAGATGGAGGTCTTGTGAGACCTGAAATTTATATCAGTAGGGAGAGATGGCCATTTCTTTAAATTAAAAGAATACAGGTGATTTTATATTTTATTCAAAATGCAAAATTTCACATTAAGTCAATATTTAGTGTGAGTAAAGAAATTATAACAAATCAAACAAAAATAAAAGATCACACAATCTGGATAAATAGATTGTATTTTGTAACTGCCTGACGCATCTGTTCTTATGTATTCTGTAGGACATATTTTTGAGGTGACATGAGTTTTAGACTATTTTTCTGCAGAAAATGGAAAATAAATATTTTTTCTATAGTATAGCTGATTAAAATTTATCTTTTGTGGTTTGGTAAAGTTTTTCTCAGCTTTCTAGCTTATTATTGATAATGTAATGGTAGGTACCAATCATCAAGGCACAATAAAAGATGAAACTTTATCTAATGATATTTGCCATTTTTAATAGCACTGCTACAAGTTTAGGGCTTAAAATACACATTTGGATAAATTTCAGCTCATGTAATTTCCAGCAAGGAAGGAGAAACATACACTACGTTTATCATTGCTCATGTTGCATTATTGAGTATATTCCGCCAGACAGGAGAGAACCTCCTTTTGAATTTGATGTCATTGAAGACAAAATCCTCTACTTTATTTTCATGATTGCTTAAATTTTCTACAGATGAACTTCAATTCTGCACATTGAAAGCAATTCTTTTCTTCACATGCTACTCAGAGGTGCCAGGCACTGTATATGTATTTTTGAGGTAACATAATTTTTAGGTAGGTACCATTCATGTCACAAGCTCAGTGGGCTCTGAATATTGTAGGATACCATTCCTGCCCCAACAGCACGATCAGTAACTTCCCTTAACCCAGAAACTATAGGGAGCTGCAGAAATAACTCTGGCTGAACCCAGATTACAAATATTCTCGAGTCAATGATCTTTTGCTTACGTTCCAAAAATGCCCGTGAACTTTGTAAGATTATCTGACATAAAAGGAAGTGTAGGTTTGGGGCAGTTAGAAAAAAGGTACATCTTTAGAGAACTACAGAGAAACTATCTCATTGTTGAAAAATTTTAAAAAGTAGATGGCTATGTGATGATGCGGCTGTGTCTTTTCCTAGTTGTTTGGGGGAAAATCTAGGCCTGTAAGACAAAAACGTAAATACATTGACTTCATGAAAATTCCACCTCTACCTTTGCTATTAAAAAAAAAGAAAGAAAAAAAGAGCTCAGGAATATGATGTAGGAAAAGAGAGAACAGGAGGAAGAGGTGAAAGAGATTTTTCAGGATGGAACAATAATGTATGTTATCTACGAGAGAAGGGTCAATTTTTGTTCTTTTTATAAAGTCGTCCTGACTAGACCTAGAATTACAATCAGAGATTGCTTTTTGTGATTTGTTTTTTGCTGGTATTTTTTATCGTATGATTGGGGAGGAATAGATGAGAAAGAAGACTTGATTAAGACTCTTGAAGCCTACGATTAAGTTTCCTATGATTTTAAGAGGCAATTCTAAATGGTTGAAGGCATATAAGGAGAAATATGATGTATTAAAATGCTGACTCCCAAGGACAGTTCTTATCCTTCTTAATAATGGAATGGAAGTAAATATGAGAGCCCCTGTCCATTTTCCACCATCTATAAACCACTAAAAAGCTGTGACCCCAAATATACTTTTTAAAAGTGTCTATTTTCTTAGGCTATCAAAGTACTATAGAAGTAAGAAACGAACTACAAGGAAAATCTCCAAACTAAAATTTACTGTCCTTAGTTTTCATTCTCTACATGTCCTACTAGTTTCTGGCTGCTGTCACCAAGTACCACACACTGGTTAGTTTATAAACCACAGAAATTGATTTTTCACAGTTCTGGGGGCTGGTGCCAGTCCAAGGTCACGACACCGGTGCACAGACCATCTGCTCGCTGTGCCCCACGTGGTGGAGGTACTGAGAGAGCAACCCCATTCTCTTTTATAAAAGCACTAATCTCATTCTCGAGGGGTCATGACCTAATCCCCTCCCTAATACCCCATCTGCTCATCACATTAGGTTTAGGATTTCACCATGTGAATGTTAAAGAGACACAAACATACAGTACATAACCTGTACTAGATGGCCTACATATTTTTATGAAAAAAATCTTATACTAATTGGAGGGAGCTGATGCACTGACCACCCGCCTAAAGTCTGCATCATACACATAGAGACAGTCACAATCTTGTCATTGGCTAATTTTCTGTTTCCTTTATAACCCTTTGCTCATGTAACAGGCATTTATTGAGCACTTATTATATGCCAGCTGCTATGGATACATCTGTCCTCAGTAAGGATAGAAATCTGTAGCATTATGGAGCTTACCTTTCAGCGTTTTTCCCATAGGGACAAACAAAACATTGTCATTTTATTTAATCTTGGTGAGCTGGCATTTGTTTATTTTGGAAATTTGTTAATCTTTGGTGTAAAATTTTTCATTTATAATGAAATGTAAGTCATACTTTATCCCTTGTTCGTGGTCAAGTCAGGGGGATTTTAAGTTACAGCAGTAATCTTCCTTTCAATAAATACTACTATATTTATTACATAGCATGGAAAGAGCATTTTTACAAAGAGTATTCATCTAAATATATAACTGACAGTATAATTAAAAGTGTTTTAGATTTTTATATTACTTAAAGGGGTAAAAGACTCATAACATCTAAATATGTTATATTACTTAAAGGGGCAAAAGACTCATAACATCTCATTCAGTAGTTCTGAATGAGAAAAGTAAGCAATTTTAAGCCATTTTGATTACTATTTTAACTTTTAGTTTCTAAAAGTTTCTTTATAAGATACTAAAGGTCACTCAGTACATGAGCATAAGGCTTCATACCAATGTCAGTATTTCACATCTAAATTTCATAAAAGCAGAGAGAGCAGTATATCCTTATATATTGAGAATAACCCAATATTCCTAGTTACGTTTCTCTCCTTGTGTTGTTACTGTGATAACTTTCAAGAAACAAGGAAAGCATTACTTCCATAAACTTTAATAAATGACAGTTGGGATTAGAACAAGCTCTACAAGTAATTTTATTAATAAAGCCAAAACCTAACTAATAAATAAATAAATAAATAAATAAGAAGATATCATTTGTAAGATAGAAATAAAGAAAATGATTATATTAAAAATATCTGCCAGGATATAAGCTTTCAGCAGTTGTACCCCTAACTTCTTTACTCTCTAGAAGCCTAAAGGCATTCTATTTCACAATTTCTTTTTCTTTTAAAAGAAACAGGCATATCTATTTATTAAGAGACACATGACTGTGACAGAAAGTATCACAAAACTATTATGTTTACCAGGTCCCCATTTAATAAGTGTTTTCACATAAGATATTGGGGGACCTAAAGGGCTTAGGATGACATTGAGGTTAGGCAGGTCCTCTGGGTGTCCAGACAGAGATAATTCAGGTGAGAAGCTTTCTGACTCTCTGGTGATCAAGAATGAATAATTACTAACATCCCTCAGATGGGCTCTAATCCTTGTTTTGAGTTTTAAATAACAATATCAGTGAAAATCTTTTGCCAATAATGAAGTGGTATGCAAATGTCAATTTACCACTGTTCCTCTCAATGTCAGGTTTGGTTAGGTTGTTTAATTATCCATTAAATTTATAGTGTAGGGCAGACATTCTTTGTTACGGATTAAAAATGAAAGGAAATAACAAAAAACAAAACCAAAACAAACAAACAAAAAAACCTGTGCTCTAGAACAATGTTTCCCAAACCTTCAGATATAGAATTAAATTTCCAACTCTAGACCCTAGCATATGGCAGCCTATTTTTTTTAATTTTGTTATGAAAAGACAATTTTTTAAAAAAAATCTGCTACATGATTAACACCATCTTATAGGAAGGACAATTTCTGATGAAAGAGCAGACCTTTAATTTGAGCATACTTAGCTTGATGAAGTCGTTTTTCTATTTGCCCATCTTTTTCTCAGTTTTGCTGAGACGGCTGAGTACAGTGGCATGGACTAACCGTGCTGGTGTTTGGGAAATTCTGCTGCAGCCTACAGCGTCTGCTAACTTGGACGAGCTCCTGTCCAGGTTATGTTGACCTCAGCACAGAGCTGCATCCCTGCGGCTGTCGGCAGGTGGGTGCACAGTCAGATGTGCTGGGCAGAGTAGAAGTGAAGGCCCCGGCAGGCCTTATGGGATGGCCAGTGCACGTGCCCAGAGGAGGCCTCAAGCTAACATCTGAGGCTGTGCCTTTTTCCTTGGAAAATACTTCTGACTCTGTTTAGATATTCACAAAAGAAGCTAAAGTTCTGCCCCATAAAGTATGAGGAAGAGTTAGGGGATTGTCACCCAGCGAAGAGGCTGTAACAGGGACATGCCTGAACAGGTATTTTACTTATTGAACAATGAAAGGCACCCCGCACACCTGGGTGACATGAGTAATATAGGGAACCGATTCGGGGTAATGCGCTGAACAGTACAGTATTTGTGCCTAAAATAAAGATTGTGTTGGTATGATTCTGCTAATATTCGGGCGTTAATGACCTAAATACCAGAGGTCGCTGACTGAGCAGGAAGTTGTCTTCTCTTTTCCCTCCTGAGACTGAATCTACCATATCTCTTCTCTCATTGATTCTGAATTTGTTTTAAAAGAAAGGCACGTGTTGTATGTGTGTGACAAATAAACCCGCCCTACTAATAGAGAGTACCTCTTTTTAATATTGTGAACATTCCTGAAGTAGTGAGAAGCTAAAAGATTATGTTGTTTATGGGCCAAAAAAGAAAGAGAGAGAGAGAGAGAGAGAGAAGCCATCTGCCCTCCCATGGCAAACCCAATACTGAGAAATTCTGAACCTGTATTGCAGTACTGATACCCTAATCCTGTAATCTTCACCTTGTTAGATGTTATCTCTCCACCAGTGAAAAGAGAGAAAGAGGCCTGGAACAACCACCTAGTCCACTTAAACGTAAAAGGCGGGAGTGGTTCACTTTCCACTTGCCCAGATCTTAGTTCACACGGCCCCACTAAGTTGCAGAGAGGGTTGGGAAATGAATTTTCTTCCTGAGCCGGCAGGTGCCTGCTTGAAGTTCAGGAGTTTTATTCTGAAGTGGGAAAAGAATATTGATGGACAACAACAGACCCTTACCTTTCACCTCCAGTCAGGTGCTTATTCCCGTTGGCTGTGTTGACATAACAACCCCATCAAGGAAACAGATCAACTGGGTGGTGGCCTGGGGTGTGGAAAGGTTTTCTCACTTCCAGGGTGAATTCATAGCTCGATGCTTTGATTTTGTAGGGGCTGAGGAACATGTTCCCTTCCACCTTCTGCAGTTTCACTGAAAAATCAACTCACAAAAATGAGATTAATCAGAGAAAAGACATAAAGAACATATTTAGAGTGTACATGGGAGCCTTCAGAA
>CAUYON010109024.1:0-11055 GCA_963573935.1 Arctocebus calabarensis
ACTCTCACAATGTGCACATTAGGGGAGATCCCACCTCATGCCCTCCCTCCTTCTGCCAAACGTCCTCCCCTCTCCCCTACCCCTGCATCCCTCTACCTCTGAACTGGACTATATTACTGTTTTATTGTTCTTATGAACATGTAATTGTTTATATATTGATTTCATATTAGTATGGAGTACATTGGGTATTTATTTTTCTGTTCTTGTTATACTTTCCTAAAAAGAATGTATTTCAACTCCATCCAGGTAAATGTAAAAGATGTAAAGTCTCCATCTTTTTTAATGGCTGAATAATATTCCATGCTATACATATACCACAGTTTGTTGATCCATTCATGGGTTGATGGGCAGTTAGATTGCTTCCATGACTTGGCAATTATGAATTGAGCTGCAATAAACATTCTAGTGCAAATGTCTTTGTGGTAAAATGATTTTTGTTCTTTTGGGTAGATATCTAGTAAAGAGATTGCAAGGTCTAATGGAAGGTCTACTTTTAGATCTTTGAGAATTCTCCATACTTCTCTCCAAAAAGGTTGTATTAATTTGCAATCCCACCAGCAGTGTAGAGTGTTCCCTTCACCAGCATCTGGTGTTTTGGGGCTTTGTGATGTGGGTTGATCTTGCTGAGGTTAAGAGATATCTTAGAGTGGTTTTGATTTGCATTTCTCCGATTATTAAAGATGATGAGCATTTTTTCATGTTTGTTGGCCATTTGTCTGTCATCCTCAGAGTAGTTTCTGTTCAAATCTCTTGCCCATTTATAGAGAGGGTTGTTTGCACTTTTCTTATTATTTAATTTGAGGTCTCTGTAGATTCTGGATATCAGGCCTTTGTCATATTCATAACATGCAAAAATCTTCTCCCATTCTGAAGGCTGTTTGCTTTGTTTGTGGTACCCTTAGCTGTGCAAAAGCTTTTTAGCTTGATCAAATCCTAGTTATTTATTTTTGGTGTTGCTGCAATTGCTAGGGGTATCTTCCTCATAAAGTTTTTTCCTAGGTCAATATCTTTAAGTGTTTCCCCCACAGTCTCTTCTAGAATTTTTATTGTTTCATGTCTTAAATTTAAATCTCTTATCCAACTAGAATCAATTTTTGTCAATGGTAAGAGGTGCAGGTCCAGTTTGAGTCTTCTACATGTGGATGACCAGTTCTCCCATTTGTTAAGTAAGGATTATTTCCCCCATTGCATGTTTTTGTTAGGTTTATCAAAGATTAAATGCTGATATGTGGCTGGATTCATCTGTAGATTCTCTATACTATTCCATAGATCTACGTCTCTATTTTTGTGCCAGTACCATGCTGTTTTGATCACTATAGCCTTGTAATATAACCTGATATCTGGCAATGTGATATCACAGATTATCCAGATTTGTTTTCATTTTTAAGAACTGTATTTGCTATTTGGTTTTTTTTTCTGGTTCCATCTGAATAAAAGTACTATTTTTTCAAGTTCTTTAAAGTATAACATTGGTGCTTTGATGGGGATTGCATGAAATGTATAGATTTCTTTGGGTAGTACGGACATTTTAACAATGTTGATTCTTCCCAGACATGAGCATGTTATGTTCTTCCATTTGTTGACATCTTTTGCTATTTCCTTTCTCAAAGTTTCATAATTCTCTTTATAGAGATCTTTCACATCTTTTGTTAGATATATTATTCCCAAGTATTTGGTGCTATTGTAAAAGGAATAGAGTCTTTGATTTTATTCTCGGCTTGATGACTGTTGGCATATACGAAGGCTACTGATTTGTGGCTATTGATTTTGTATCCTAAGACAGTGCTATATTCCTTGATCATTTCTAAGAGCTTTGTAGTTGAGTCCCTGGGGTTTTCCAGGTATAAGATCATGTCATCTGTGAAGAGGGAGGGTTTGACCTCTCTCTCTATTTGGATTCCTTTTGTCTCCATCTTTTGCCTGAGAGTTTTGAACTTTTAAGGTGATAAGCGTATTACATTGTGTGTGTGTGTGTGTTTACTATCTTTTGCTAAAATGCGGTTGAGGCATCATCTAGGGCATAAGTGTCCAGCACTCTTTAGATTGCCATTATTGCATAGATTTTTTTTGAAAATTTTGTTAGAACTTTTATAAAAACACGCTTAATGTGTTTTTCAGCACCAAGGAACCAGATTATCAGGTTACTTCCTCTGCTAGAAACCCTCCTTGCTCCTTAGTTCACTTCTGCCTGGCCATGCATTCTCATTTACAGTTGCAGGTATCCAGATCAGGCTTGCTCAAGATTAATTTGCAGCAAGGTGTGATGGGAACAAGGGTAGGTACCTGTGATTTGGGCAGTACTTCTTTGGGGGTCAGGATCAACATCAAGTGTCTTACTTTGTTCTCTGGCCTTGTTTGCTTAGGTCAGGATAGCCTTGCTGATTTTTTGACCCTTGATCTTCTGTTGCTGTTCTATCAGCAGTCTTCTTCTAAAGGTCTTGTCTACCATTTTTGTTAAGGTATGACCCACATGTTACAAATGAAAGTAAAACAGATGTGTATTCAATGGAATGTAAGCCTCCTGCTTCTAGCTAATCCCACCGTCCCCTAGTTCCCTCTTACAGCAGCAACTGCTATGACCACCTTCTTGTGAGTCCTTTCAGAGTGAGTCTGTGTGCACATAAGCACAAATACAGTTTGTATTGGTCTTGTGGCCTCTCATCTAGCTCTGCCCACAAGTTTGTGTGGCCTTTTGTTTATCCTAAGTTCCTACAATAGTTCATTCCTCTGGAGCCAACCCTCTCTGCTAACTTGTCCTGTCTTCACTATTTCCTACTGCTCACCTGCTCTCAACCTGCCACCCTGACATAGCAAGACCTTAATGTGGGACAGGAAGAAGTAGAAATGATAATTTAGAAAGAGGAAAGCATTCTATTCTATTTCTATTTTCATTCCATATTTTGTAGCTCTGTAAAATTAAATTATGCCTGTTCATCTGCTACTGACTCACTGTATTCCATGAGCAAGCCATTTGCATTTTTCTTCACAACAACATTTTTCTCCTCAGAATGCTGTGGCAACTAATGTTTTAAGATTCTCAGAAAAAGTCATAATAATAAAACCTTCCCATCCTAAGTATCTAAAAATTGAATTGAGACCAAAGCATAGGGAAGTACTATTAAAGAAGCTAAACATTTTACAAACTAAGCAGTACCACATTGAAGATTAAACCCTATAGGTTAGAAATTCATTTAGGGCACATTTGCATTCTGTGTTTTCAGATGTGGCCACATACATAGTTCATCTGATACATCACTGCAAAATAAATACAATGTGTGGAAGTATTTAGAATATGGTAGCATTGCACCAATAAGGAAGCAATTAATTTTATCTGGGAATGTGGGAAAAGGAAACAAAGGAGGAAATGAGCCCACAGAATTTTAGAGTTGGAAGGGGCTTCAAAGGTCAGGTATCCTAGGCTAAGTTTGTGGTACCTTTGGCTGTATCTCTAACAAATGGAATGTCTAGCCTCTGTTCTGAAGACTTCAAACTCAAAAAGGACTCATTCTATCTCCAGGAAGCTTATTCCGTCTTCAGGCTGCTTTATTAGAAAGCTCTTCTTTAGGCTGCTCTAACATCTATCAACTAGTATCTTCTAGTACTTGGTCCTAGATTAAACTTCCTGGGGCCACACAGGCCATGTCAAATTCTTTTCCAGTTTGAGAGCTCTTTATATACTGAAAAGTAGTTCTAATAAACTACTTTGTCTAGAGTAAGCACTTAAAGTTCCTTCAGTAGTCATCCAATGACATTGTTTCCCACCCACCCATCTTCTCTAAGAACACAAAAGCTTTCCTATGGAGGAAAATGTGTTAGTTTCTTCTCTGTGTCTTGTGTGTCCATATAAATTCAACGAGGTGTGTATAAAAGGAACTGCAAATTAAAAGAAACCTGGAAAAGGATCAGATGTGAAAGTATTTAAGAATAAGATAATTAAAAGGTCATCAGGTCACACAACTTTAGATGCTTAAACCTTGAAGTAGTTAGGCTGATAATGATGCCCCAACATGAGAAAAATAGGCATGACCCTCACCATGGCTTGCAGAATAAAAATCTGAGGAAACTATGGACTCTCGTGTAGGAAGGGCCTTTACAGATCAGTCAGTAAAAGTCCATCATTTTAAAGATGGGGTGACTGAGATTTGAAGAGGCAAGGGACATGACCAATGTCCCCCAGCTAGTAAGTGGCAAAGCAAAGACTAATTCAGGTATTTTGATTCCCAATTCAGTGCTTTTCTACATGTGTTTTCTTAACTTGTGAAACAAGGAAGAACCAGCTAAGAAAAAATACCCTTTTACCACCTGCTGTCAGTGAATTTCACTCAGAAGTATATCTTAGACATTATGGAGTTATATGAGAAAGCTCTTAAGATTCTTGGATTGATCTCCAAAGTATTCCTGCCATAATCACCCAAAATTTACAACTTTGTGTCTTTTTGAGTTTTTATTAATGTGAGCATCAGTTGTCATTATTTCCAGGAATTTGTACACTGAATATCTTAATAACATGGATACATGAGAATGTAAATAAGACATGTAGGAATAAGAATGGAAATATTGGCTGTCTTTATCTGTTTGTAAATGAGAAAGTAAATAAGACATGTAGGAATAAGAATGGAAATATTGGCTGTCTTTATCTGTTTGTATTGTGACAAAAGAATACTTGAAACTGGAAAATTTATAAAGTAAAGAAGATTTATTTGGCTCACAGTTCTGCAGGATATACAAGAAGTCATGGTGCCAGCTTCTGCTTCTGGCTGAGAAACTCAGGCTGCTTCCACTAATGGCAGAAGGCCAAGGGGAGCCAGTGTGTGCAGATCCCATGGCGAGAGAGGAAGAAAGAGAGAGGAAGAGGTAGCAGGTTCTTTTCAACAACCAGTTCTTGTGGGAACTAAAGATGAGAATTCACACATATTCCCGTGAGAATGGCACCAAATCATTCATGAAGGATCTACCGCCATGAGCCAAACACTTCACTTCCAACACTGGAGATCAAATTTCAAGATGAGACTTAGAGGGGTCAAATATCCAAATCATAGCATAAGCCAATAATGCATTTAATTGTGTGATAAAGCACTGATGTCATGTAATCATATTATTACACTGTTCTAAATAGAAATGCAAAATGGCCAAATTCTTCCTGATATGCAGAATGTATGTGGGTTTCAAGCATTAGAAATGAAAGATAAAAGCACTCAGTGGACATTTATTTGAAAAACAGACAACTTCAATTTCTAAATCCATATTTATGTTGCCTCCCCAAAGGTCACAATAGTAGGCTTCCCATGAGTATAGGTCTCTCTCAAGTTGAAGACTTCCCAGTGGAAACTGTACTGACTTAGGCGAGCCATTTGCCTTATATGAGGATGACCCATTCCTGGTTCTGTCCCAGTGAGGTAGTTTCAGAGCCATGTGATCAAGTGAAAGTCTTCAAGTTTAAAGGCAGTCACTTATTGCTGTGTCTGCCAGCCCACACTGAATGTAACATAGTGCATAAGCTCTGAAGTCATTTTACCAGAAACCAATGTTTCTTTATAAGGATGTATCCCTTGCCAATTTGTATATACATGAATGGAACAACTTTAGTAGTTGCTGTATGAATGATTTTTTTGAAAAGTTAATTTAAATGCAGACACAGATCTTATTTTCTAGAAAGCCTGAACCCATAAAACATTGCAAATTTGAAGAGAAAATTAACATTTGAGAGAAAGGATTATATAAAAACCACCAAATGCCCTCTAAAAAGTGAATCTAGCTCTACGTTTTAGTCCTATAAGATAGTATGCCATTACATAGCCTGCCCATAATTTATACTGTATTGATTCTATTGTCACAACCTTGGAAATACTCTGTCATGTATATTTATGATGGCCCATAAATGTTCAGAATAACATTTAGAGACCAAGCAACTATTCAGACTCCAGGAAATAAAGAGCTGTATAGAAAGGTTAGACCCCAGGGTATAGACCTAAGAAATTTGCCTAAGACAATTTCTTTTGAAAATCAAGTAAAAGAGATCCTTAAATAATAATAGTTCCAAATGGAAATTTAAAATGGAAAGCTGTGTAGCCCAAAGTGATAACTTTATTTGAAAACCTTCATTTTTTACTGGCTAGGAATACTCAAATGGTTATGTTCTTAAAAAGAATTAACACACAAGCATCCAGCTACACTAGGCATTGAGATTCTCTTGATGAACAGATGACAGCTTTGGCATATTCGTGTGTTCTGACGTGTAACTCTCAGTTCTAGATCTTAATACTCACAGCATCAAGTTAGTACCTTGGGACTCAGGGCTCAGTTGTACTGGTGCCAAATGGAGAGTCAATATGCTGTTTAACCCAGACTAGTTAAGAGGCTTTGTTACTAGGAGGGACTGGGAGAGAATGTGCCTGTTTTGCTTCTATTTTCCTCATCCAGCATCAGAAACAAAGCACAAAATTGGCTGGAATCAGTTTTAGCATTTCCCACAGCTGCTGAACTCTGATTTAACCAGATACTATAACTATAGCAACAGGGAAATATTGGAATTTTGAGATTAACTTGCTACTGAAAGTTGCTATATATAGCACACTTTGTGGTGGGGTGCATATTATAGGAATTTCCTTTATTTTTTAAATCAAAAAGTCAGGCTTTGGAAAGAAAGTTAATTTATTATATATGGTGGCTGCTGAAGTCTCCCTACTGCCTTGATCTATCTTGATAAATGTGTTTTGAAACCCAATGATATAAATCAGCTTGATTGTCCAAGGCACAGATGGAAATTGGGATGTCATAAAGCTATCTTCAGATTTGTGTGGGTGTTGGAATATTCATCTTTAGAGTTTAGTGGAAAGAGCCTTGGGCTGGAAGGCAGGAAATCTAATCCTCAATCTCTATGATTAAAACATTATGTGATCTTCGGAAGGTCTTATGTTCCCTAATTTTTTTAAATTTCAGATTAATATGAGGGTACATATGATTTGGTTACATAGTGTGCTTTTGTAAGGTTAGAGTCTGAGTTGTAGTTGTGTCCTTCACTCAGGAAGTTTGCCATATATCCATGCAATGTACCTGTTCAGTAGGAATTTACCCACCCCTCCTCCCACCCCTTTATTTGAACTTAATTGAGTTTTTCTGACATATTAGTTGTTAATATGCTAGTTTCAGTTTAGTACTGAGTACACATGATGCTTGTTTTTACATTCTTGTGAAACTTCACTTAAGATAATGTTCTCCAACTCTGTCTAGGTTGTTACAAAAGTTACAAAATCTCCACCTTTTTAGGGCTGAATAGTATTCCATGGTATACATAAAGCATTATTTATTGATCCATTCATGTGTTGAAAGGCACTTGGGCTATTTCCACAACTTTGTCCTTGTGAATTGTGTTATTATAAAAATTCAAATGCAAATGTACTTATGGTAAATTTTTTTTTTTCTTTTAGGTACATCCTTAGTAATGGGATGCAGGATCAAAGGGAAGGTGTACTTTTAGTTCTTTTAGGATTCTCCTATTTCTTTTCACTAGGCTGTACTAGTGTGCAGTCCCACAAAGAATGCATGAGTGTTCCCTTCTTTCTGCACCCCTGCCTCCATCTGTTGCTTTGATCAGACTCGGGTTACCCATTTTTTTAAATGCTGGGGGCTGAACTCTTCAGCTCTCCCATTCTAGGATTCTGAAATAGTTCCCTCTGATGTGGCTATAGAGCATACTTACTGATGCCCTGTGGGATAAGAGAGATCCACATCCCAGGATTCCTAGATCAGTTGTTTTATTTTGACAAGCTTTCTTCTGGTTACAGAATCATTCAGTCCACTCCACAAGCCCTGTAATGAGTCTATTAGCTTTATACTCTTCCAGTTTTCCTTTCCCCAATACTGAGCCTATGTGGCTCCTAGAATTACTCCTGGAATCCTACCTTACCCCACCTAGCAAGGCTCTCAGCCCCATCCTGTAGTCAACAGAGATTCAAAGTTCCAAGGCAGGTCATTGACACAGTGTTGCTACAAGTTGTTCTTAGACTTTTCCCCTCAGTCCCAACAAATAGATTCTTGCCTCACTGTGACCACCCCCTTGATTTTCTTCTGTATTTGGGACCTTATTACCTATCTGCTACCCACAATCTTTTTTTATTTTTATTTTTGGGGATTCATTGAGGTTACAAGAAACCAGATTACACTGATTGCATTTGTTAGGTAAAGACCCTCTTACAATCGTTTCCTGCCCCCCAAAAGGTGTGGCATATAACAAGACTCCATCCCTCACTCCTTCCCTCTCTCTGCTCTTCCCTCAGTCCTAACAAATAGATTCTTGCTTCACTGTGACCACTCCCTTGATTTTCTTCTATATTTGGGACCTTATTGCCTATCTGCTACCCACAATCTTTTAACAGAGAGCCTGAGTCCTTGCCTTCGCTTTATACTTGGTGTCTTTGCCCATTGAGGACTGAAATTCTGTTGTCCTTTTCAGTCTAAGAGGCTGGGCTTGGCCACTTCCAGACCTCTCTAGGATTACCCACCTACCCACCTGCAGAGATATCTGTCTGATATCTGTCTGAGCATGTGTATGAGACTTCAAGATGCTTCATATTCTACTAGCCAGCACAGCCCTTTGCCACTCGCTGTTGATCCTCACTGAAGTTGCTGCCTGCCTTGCCTGGACCTCTGCCTGATGCTTGTTACCAGACCTGCTTAATGTGTTGCATATGAATCCAAGGTGGAATTGCTATTAGTAGTATTCATCTCAGTAGTATTCAGCTCCTGTCGCAGGTGCTTCTGGCTTTTTGAAATAATCCAGAGTTCCAACCCCATAACAGGGGCATAATACCAGTTAGCTGTATGTCCTCGTGCTGAGGACTTACTCTTTCTAAACCTCAATTTTATTATCTGTCAAAGAGACTTTGTGTAAATGATATCTTTGCTTATTTATAAGCTCTCAGGTGGTGTGAAGGAATATCAGTTACTGGGTAGTGGATGTGAAGGTGTTTTAAGAACTATAATGCACATAAAAGTTAGCCAGTCTTCCTTCCTTGACGTTTAGGCTTCACAGATGTGAAACTTCCTGCCCGGTGTTGATGGACAGTGAAGGTTGGAATCAATGTCCCAAGGGAACAGCAGGTCAGAAAGGCCTTACATAGAGCTAGAGGAGACAAGGGAGATAATACACAAAGCTTAGTGCTTTGGGGAGCCAGCAGAGCTGATACGTGAGCAAGTGGGAAAGAGAGAAACTTCCTGAGCTAGAGTACAGAGGTTATTGGCTTCTTTTTGTTTAGTGGCTGCTGTTGCTGGTTTAGCAGGTTAAATCCAAGTGGTAGATGGTAGCCCTAATGTGAGAGACTATTATTATAAGGTCTGGCAGGATTTGGGGAACAGGCAGAGGGTACAAAGCTTGTGTCACCTTGTGCAAGGTAAAGTAGTTCAAAGGATTATAGTAAGTGGCCTAGATGAGCAATGAAAGCAGGCCGTATATGGGTACTGCAATGGTTTTATTTGTCAACTTGGCGATGGTGCCCAGTTGTTTGATAAAATACTCACTATCTAGATATTGCTTTGAAGGGATATTTTTAGATGAGATTAACATTTAAATAAATAGAATTTGAGTGAAACAGATCACTCTCCATAGTGTGGTGGACCTTATCCAATAGTTGAACACCTTATGAGCAAAGACTGAGATTTTCTAAAGAAGAAATTCAGCCTAATAGCTGTAATATAGAAACACTGCTTGAGTTTTGAGACTGCCTCTTCTGCCCTGAGAATTTTGAACTCCACATTGCAAATGCATTCTTACCTGAGTTTCTAGCCTATTGGCCTTTGCTACAAATTTCAGACATGCCAGCCCCCATAATCACATGAACCGATTCCCTAAAACAAATCCATCTCTTTGTCTCTCTCTTAAGATGCATGGTATAATTTCTCTATTTTTGAATTTGTTGAGATATATTTTGTAGCCTAAGATGTAATCAGTCTTGGAGAATGTTCTGTATGCTGATGAGAATAATGTATATATAGTACTTTTGGGGTATAATGTTCTGCAAGTGTCTATTAGGCCCATTTGCTCTAGAGTCTTTAAAATATGACAATGGAACTTTAATAGGAATTGCATTAAAATTGTATATTGCTTTGGGCAATATGGACATTTTATTTTTTTATTTTTTTAACAAAAAGGTGTCAATTTTATTAACAATGAAAATGCATCAGAGCAAATAGATAAATATATAATTTTCCCTCAGAATTGTAAAAACCTTAAAAAAGCAACAATATCCAGTGCTGGAAAGCAAATGAGTTCTTTCATAAATTATTAAAGTTTCAATTGCTATATTTGGAGCTATTTTGTCTTATCAATTATTAAAAATACAGAACTGTTTCTAATATAGTTTCAAATACATAAAGCAGAAACTGACAATATAGAGCCCTTCTTGGACAAATAACCTTTATTTACAGTGTGAGTAGTTTACCTTCTGTACTTTCTGAAGCAGACAAAATTGATTCTTCCCAGCCATGGGCATAGTATATTTTTCCATTTGTTGACATTTTCAGCTGTTTCTTTTCTTAGACTTTCATAGTTCTGTTTATAAAGATCTTTCATATCCTTTGTAAGATAAACTCCCAAATATTTCATCTTCTTTGGTACTACTGTGAAAGGTATAAAATCCTTGACTGTTTTTTCAGCTTGACTATTATCATGGTATATAAAGGCTACAGATTTATGAGTGTTGATTTTGTAACCTGAGACATTGCTATATTCCTTGATCATTTCTAAAAGTTTCATAGTAGAATCCCTGGTGTTTTCCAGATATACAATCATGTCATCTGCGAAGAGTGAAAGTTTAATCTCTTCTGATCCTATTTGGATGCCCTTGATCGCCTTTTCTTCCCTAATTGCATGGCTAGAACTTCCATTACAATGTTGAAGAGCAATGGAGACAATAGGTTACCGTGCCTAGTTCCTGATCTAAGTGGAAATGCCTTCAATTTAATTCCATTCAATACAATATTGGCTGTGGGTTTGCTGTAGATGGCCTCTATTAGTTTAAGAAATGGTCCTTCTATGCCAATTTTCTGAAGTGTTCTGAT
>CAUYON010109028.1:0-24899 GCA_963573935.1 Arctocebus calabarensis
CTTTATATAGTGATCAAGAAAATGCCATGAAGGCTAACTGTAACAGTACAATCAAAACATTTCTGAATGTATATGAATCGTGCCCTATGATTGCACCAATGTACAGAATTATGATTCAATAAAATTATAAAAAAAAAAAAATTAAGTGTTCTCTCAGTCAACTCCGTGATGTGATTTACCAAGCAAGGTAGCACAGAGGCGTAGACATGGGCTTAGCAGTGAGGAAGGCTTGAGTTTGAAATTCGACTCCATTTTTATTAGTTGTGTGACTTCGGTCAAGAGGAGGCTTGGCTCTGAGGAGAAAGTCCAACAAAACTGTGGTAAACATTTTAATAGATTGTTGTTAATTTTTAAAAGCCGGCTCTCCTTTAGCCACGAGTGGGCAGTGGCAGAGCATGAGATGGAAATGACCAGAACAGCAGCTAACACTTGCTGGGTGCTCAGTGCTCCTCATCAATTCTCCTAATAATTCAACAGGTTCTGTGCAAATAGCCAGCCTCGCTGTGGAAATAAGGAGCACATCAAGCTCCAAGTAGAGGGGCCAGGATGTGAACCTAGGTGGGAGGACTCGAGCGCCTGTGCCCAGCTCATATTAGGCAGGGAAGTTGGAAACAGATGATGAGCAGAGGCCATCCCTGGGGGCTTCATGTGGACTCTGGGCATTGAAGGGTAGGGGGGAAAGGCAACAATAACAGGGTGGACATAGAACAGGGATTTGGGCTTTTGAAACAGTTGTTACTTGTGGGATGGTGTCTGGGGAAAGACGGTTTAATCTGAATTCCAAAGGTGAATCACAGACTTCCAGGGCTGGAGTTCCTTAAAGAAGGTTTTAAAAACTGTGGCCTGTGGAACCTTAAAGTTCTCCGAGGGAATGGGTAGATGGAATTAGGGGAACGGGGCATCAGCACCCTTGTTATATTAACCAATCAATTCCACTTTGGTTTTTACTGTTTGTTGTTATTGTACAACTTACATGTAGTAAAATTCTAAAGCCTAATGGGTGTTCATGTAACCACTGCCCAGATGAAGATAAAGACCAATCCCCCAAGCAAGCTCTCTCCTGTCCCTTCCTGATAGCACCCTCTCACCAAAGGGAATGACCATTCCGATATTATCTATTTTGAACCAGAATATGTATTCAATGTGTCTAACTTCTTTCACTCAAAATTATATATGATTTTGTTGTATGCAAGAGTGGTCTGTTCCTTTTCAAGCTGCATAGTATTCTATTGTGTGACTATGCCATGATTTATTTAGCTTTTTGATTCTTGATGGACATTTGGATTGTTTCTACATTTTGGTACGATGAGCACAGCTGCTGAACACTCTCACCCAGTCTTTTTGGGGACAAGTGAACACATTCCTGTCAGGTCCATACCCTGGGTGGAGTTGCTGGGTCTCAGGGTGGCATGTTAATTTTGGTGGATAGGGCAGATCTACTTTGCACCAGATGTTTCACAAATATGAAATTCTCCTAAGATTTCACTTGGGTGCAATTGCCTCCACTTTTCTTTAAATGAAAAATTTCAACTCCTTTTGTGCAATACTTTCAGTTTACAGATGGTGAAACTGATACTCAGAGAGGAAAGTGATTTGCTCTAGGCTCAAACCGGGATAAAGTGACAGCTAGAACCCCATTGCTAGACTAAAAATTTCCTATGAACTTTCTAGTGATATGCAATGGATCCTAAATATCACTCAAGCGGTTTGCTGGTCAGATGTGGAAAGGACAGCATAATTAGAATCAGAAGCCCTGACTCAAGTGTGTGACCGGGGCCAGGTGCTCACTGTGGCCCTCAGACTCCCTACGTGGGAAGTGGGTGCACCTGCTTCATAACTGCTGGCTCACAGGAGATAATGATGTGAAGACATTTCATAGGTTGAGAAGCACTTAAAAAATTATTGTCACTATCAAAATATATTCTAAGGCCTCAGTAAGTATACAGTTTCCTTGCAATATGAATGCTTGTAATAATTCACTACTTCTTATTTTTTTTTACACTGAGTTAATAGTTTTTAGTGAAAGCTTTCTCCCTTATTAAAAAACTGGAGTGGCAGGTAGTATTTTGAAAGATAGCTACATAACATATAGCTCATCCCACAGGCTACTCTTACATTGGGGGCATTTTTATTAATATAACTTGGCAGGGGGTTCTATATTCCCTTCTCTTAACCTGGGCAGTTCTTTGTAACAGCTCTGACTCACTGAATGTGCAGAAATGGCAGAGTATGGGGATGAGTGCCAGGTTGGAAAGGAAAATTCTAAATTTGGGGTATTTCCTGGAAAGAACAGAAATGTCCCCGGGAGGAGACACGGCCATGGCTTTTACTTTTCTTAAAAGTAAACATAAGACATAAGCATACTTTTACACCATGGTCCTCTTTGCTTCTCAAGGTTTCTTCATTAAAACTTTTGCTCAATAGAAAAAAAATGTGCCTAGCGGTTACATCTGAGAGAGACCCTCGTGTTCAGGGGCGTTCATTTCTTGCAGTGTTTTAGTCATTTTGCAGAGTTTTAATCATTCTGCGGAGTTTTAGTTGTTGGCGGGAGCCTGTTAACTGCAGGAGAAAGGCTTAAAACCCAAATCCTTATTGGGCGGGGGAGGGAACACCTAGGGATAGTGACAGCTCCCCTACCCTGAGACAGACTAAAGCACATCAGCACCCAGAGGGGTGGATACCTGAGAGGCACGCAGAGAGAGCCGGATTTCTGCGTCTTGACTTTCCCTGGAGAGCCCCAATGTCCGCTAAAGAAGGTCTTCAGCACATATCTAAGGTCAATATTTTATATGTGTAAATCACTCCATATTCAGAAAGCGTGTTCATACATGTGACTTCATTTTATTTTTCCAATACCCCTGTAAAGAAACTAGAGAATGTATCATCATCATCATCTTATGTTTAAAGGGACTTTGAGGGCAAAGGTTGTCTCAAGGTCACCCAGTGAGTGGGTACAAACTCCACTGGGTAAACCATGTCTTCTTGCTTCATTGCAGGGTTGACCCATGAGGGGGCCAGAGTTTTGGACACCGTAGCAGGTCAGTGGGGAGCTAACCTGAGGGAGGGGTACCTTTCACCCCTCAGATTGCTCCAGCTGGCATTTGTCTCTTTAGCTGGCACCATGGTGCTGACTCTACATGGGAATAAAATGCCCTGCGCTGGTCACCTCTGCTGCTCCTGTGTGCCCTGATAACTCTACCCCATCCCCTATCTGGAAAGAAACTTTTTTTTGAGACAGAGTCTCACTATGTCACCCTGGGTAGAGTGCTGAGGCTTCACAGCTCACAGCAACCTTGAACTCTTGGGCTTAAGTGATTCTCTTGCCTCAGCCTCCCAAGTAACTGGGACTACAGGTGCCCACCACCATGCCTGGCTATTTTTTTGTTGTGGTTGTTGTTGTTTGGCAGGCCCAGGTCAGGTTTGAATGGGCCGGTCCCGGTGTATGTGGCTGGCGCCCTAGCCACTAGCTATAGGCTCAGAGACTAAAAAGAAACTTCTTATCAGTCATTTATACCTTAGTGAGAATTTAAGGACTTAGGTTTCCTCTCTCAGAGATATTTGCATTTAAATCTTATCTCTCTGTGATTTTTGTCTCCTAGAAAAGATGCTTCCAGCATCAGTAAGCAGATAGAAAAGACATCATCTCAGGGCAGGGTGGAAGTGAGTGGGAGAGGTTTTAGAGACATCCCACATCCCTATCAGCAGTTGCTGGCTACTAGAATCACAGAAAAACTCAGTTGTCAAATATTTGAGTGCTGGGTATTGGGGACAGAGTGGTGAGTAGAATGTGGGCCATCCAGGTGTTGGGACAGAGCTGGGACAGAGCTTGAACAGAGTCTGGTCCATGGTAGGGGCCAAGGTAAGGGAGATAAGCAAAGAAACAAGCAATTGTGATCTGCTATAGTGAGCGCTGCTACAGTGTGGGGGCTCAGGGTGCTCTAGGGGCATGCGGAGGTGGGGGGGAGTAGGGGCACAACAGAGCTTTCCCCGAGGGGGTGATGTCATTTGGGCTGGACCCAGAAACATGAGGGAGCTGCTATTTATTGACTATCTTTCCAGGTACTATAGACAAGCAAGTCTGAGGGAGTATGTGCTAATACCTGATGGTGTGTGTGTGTGTGTGCATTTGCGTGCAACCCCAGGGGAGCAGGTGAGGGAAAGGGCATGTGGCAAAAGAGCAGGGAGGGTGACATGAAGGACAGTGTTGTCACGGTGGCCACAGCTCTGCAGCAGCTTGGTTGACTGCTCCATCCGCTGGACATCTCCAGAGAGGCCTCATGGACCTCTGTTGGCCGAGCAGTGCCCTGAGAGGAAAAACATCTTCTGGTTCTCTCTCATTTCAATGGCCAAGCTTGCCCCAGGAAGAGTCAGCCCTCATGCATTTAAAGTTTGAGTTATGTGCCCTGCAACTGGTAATTTATCTGAGTTTGAGTCTGGGAATGATGGAAGCTTCCAGGACCACTGGTGATGCAAGCACAGATCTAGTGGCTGTGGTACCAGCAGAGAAGACCCAAGGTAGCCTAGAAAAGGGGCATCTTTTCATCTGGCCCCGAGTGAAGGGGCCAGACCAGCAAAGGCACAACTATGGTTGGCCCGTGGAGGGAGACAAGGAGTGATGACACGATGATGGTGCTGACGCTGCTGGGAGAACAGCATGTGCCAGCAGGGACAAAGATGTGGAGGGACACACTGCCAGTGCTGAGAGCTGGCAGGTGTTGACAGCGTTCTACGTGGTGGGTGCTGATCTGAGTGCTTTATTTGTTCCTTTAATCCCCACAAAATCCATGGATGAGGAACTTGCATAATGCCTATTTTTCAAGTAAAAATATGAGGCTCAGAGAGGTTACTTAATATCACAGCAGTGGGACTGAAACCCAGCCCGCTGGCTCCAGAGCATTGGGTCTTTGCAATTCACTCCATATTCATTTACTTAAAGCTGAGAAAATGTCTCTTTTGTGCTAGACACTAGGGTTGTAGAGATGGACATGCTTTGGTCCTCTGCTCACACTCCATAAAACTCTCCCTGCCTATCTAATCAAATCTAGGTGATGCCCCTCACTCACAACTGAGAGCCATACTGTCCACTACCATGGCCACTAACCACACGTGGCTGCTGAGTGTGTGAGATGTGGCCCATCTGAACTGAAATGAGCTGTGTGTGTAAAATGCGGATTTAGAAGCCCTAGCACAGGAAAGAATGTGAAGCACCCATTAATCATTTTGAATATTACTGACATGTCAAAATATGACATGACTTTTGATATTTTGGGCTAAATAAAATGTATCATTAAGGTTTATTTCCCCTTTTTAAGAAAGTGAGGGTGAGGGGAGGAAGGAGGGGGATGGGTGTGCTCCCACTTAATGGCCACAATGTACAAGTATATGGCACACCTCTTGGGTGTGGGACACAACTACAAGAAGGACTCTACCTAAAAATGAAAATATTGTAACCTAGTTGTTTGTACCCTTCCACTAACCTGAAATAAAACACACACACACAAAATAAAAAAGCGGCCCCAAGAAAATTACAGTCCTATATGTGCTCACATGTCATTTCTTTTGAACAGCAGTGTTCTGAAATGTGAGTTCTTTGATAGCAGAGACCATTTTTGTTCTGTTCACCATGAATACCAAGAATCAGAGCAGAGCCTGCCACATAATAGTCCTCAACACATAATTACTGGAGAATTGAATGAATGAATAAATGAATGGCCAAATCTAATCTAACCATGCATCTGCTCCCCTGGTCCCTGGGAACGTAAGGCTGGATTCATTTTCACCTTTGCCTTGTCTCTCTGGGCAGTCACTCGATTACTCTGTGGCTTGCAGAGAGAGTGGACACTGCATGGTGTCCACTAATTGAGAGGCTGGATGTGTGGTGGAATTTGGAGAATAAAAATGGTCAGAGTATTTCCAGACACAATGGGCATTAACTGCTTACTGGATGCAAATCCAGTGCCTGTCATCATCCTAGGCACTTTATATGGAGTGAATCATTTAATTCTAATAACCTATGACATCAGTCTCAACATCTAACAAAAGAAATTAAAGCTCAGACATGTTGAAATATGCCCCCAGGGTTACACGGCTGGATTTTCACCCAGTTGGTCTAATATGACACTGCTCTTCACCACCACAAAGCATAGGAAGGGGGCCCTCATCCACTGGATGATCCTGTTCTAGTTGCCCTCTGCTCTGAGACACCAGCCCCAGAAAGCACATGGCCCCAGCTCTCCAGGCTTCTGGGAAACCCATTGTCCGTGCCTAGTATCACGTAGCATTCTGCCACGTGTTGTCTGTGCACGTAGAGACATCCTGCCTGTGTATCTAGAGGTGTCCTGTTTGTGCATCTTTCACCAGACACTGGCCCAGCCTCTGTGCCTGTGATGTGGCCATAAGTGAGCATCCCCTGGCCAGACACCACTCTCCTGTGCCCTCTGATGAGCCATTCCTTCTTATTCTCCTGGACCTTAGTTTTATCAGCCAGGATAGAATCTGGAGAGCAGGTACTCCAAGCACCACCCTATACTCTTCATCCTGCCTAGCTAAAGTTGGAGAGCTCATTTTTTTCTCCGCTAGCATGCTGCTTCCTCATCAGTGAAATGGTTTTTCATGTTATTACTATTCCCTGTCAAGGCATGACTCAAAGCTTTCCTCTGGCCTTGGTTGACCCCCTTCCTCTCTAAACCCCTGTCGTGCGCCTCTGACTCCTACACGGCTCATAAGTAAAGTAGTAGTCCTTCCTTTGTAATGCCATGTGGTGGTGTTCTTGGGTCCGGCAGAAGTGTTGGTCAGGACTCCCCAAAGATGTCTTAAAGGTAAATTCCTTAATGCAGGCTTGGGAGCCCCAGACCCTGGTTCAAGTCCTGAAGCTACCTACCTCTGACCTCCTGTGTGACCTTGGTGAGATTACTTAGACTCTCTGAGCCTCAGATTCCTCATCTCTGGTGACAATAATATCTCCCAAGAAGGGCTGTTGTGAGGATCATGTGGGAGAGTCATGACTTCGGTGGGCTTCAATGCTCCTAGTAATCCGAGTCTGACTTCCCCGGTGCATTCACCTTCACATTCCTCCAGGGCACTGGTCCATACCCTCAGCCTTGCCCTTGCTCTGTACTTCCCTGAGAACTCCTGCAGGGTCCCGTGCTGCACATTAGTCCCTGCCCCTGTGCCACCCTCTTTGCAATTGCCAAGGCTCCTCTGTCAGGACCTCCTATTCCAGTCAATCTGTTTCCATAGCAGCTATGGTGGTCCTTTCATGGCATTAGCTTATAGATCATTTTTATTTTATTTATTTTTGTTAACAAATCCTAAATAGTGCTCACTATGCACCCATGCACTAGCCTGAGTATTTTACAGATATGAATGTGCCTGAGGTTTTCTAAAGTCAGTGAAGGGGCTGAGACGATCATCTGGCTCCTGATAGGCACTCTCAACCCAATACTTTTGAAACCTAAGCCAGATCATGTGCGCCCTCTGCTCAAACCCTCCAAAGACTTCCTCCCTTGCTCAGAATGTACGCCTAGTCCTTGCAATTCGTCTGACCTCTACACCGACCTGTGCACCCCAAGCCCAACTATGACTTGCTGGTTTCCTTGGAAGTGTTATTTTTTGTTTTTGCCAGATCTCCTGCCAGCTTCCCATCTTTCCTCAGGTTCTCCAACTTTTCTGTGCCAGGGAAGCCTTTCCTGACTATTTGCCTACAACACAGCACACTCCTTCCAGCATGCCCCTGCGCCCCCACCCAGCTTGCTCTTTCTGCTCAGTCCTATGCCCATTGTCACCTTGTGCATGATTCAGTTATTGTCCACAGCCCCCACCATAAAGGAAGGTGTGGGAGGGCAGTGCTTTGACCTGTTCACCACTGAATCCCTACATTAGCCTCTCCTGGCTGGATAAGTTCTTGAGAAATAGCTTTGAATAAATAAGCACATATCTACATATGTGTGTAAATGTTTGTGTGTGTCTGTGTACACGGATAACAAACACCTTCATATACTATGTATATACACCCTTCCTGGTTGATCACTTGCAATACTGAGATGCTAAGTGTGAGCACCAGGATTCTGGAGCAAGTCTGCCCTACATTGAACGCCAGGAGGCCTGTCCTGCTCTGTGCTCAGAGATCCTTGGAACATTGCTGTATCACCTGGAACCTTACATCATCTATACAACAGCAGAGTTATAGGTAGTGCTTACTTCATGGACTTCTTATCTTTGGAGGATTAAAAATAAATTTTAATTGATTTTTAGTGAGGGGGATGTTGGCTGGCAGCATCCTCGAGTCTTCTGACTATGGTAAAGCCTACAAGATTGAAGTGCTTTGTAGAGGGAATGTATTGTGTATGTTTGTGGGTTCATTTGATGGACATTTACTTAACACTGTGTGTCAGGCATTATGTCACATGTTGGAGATGAGAAAACAAAGATGATGCCAACTTCTCTCAAGATGCTCGAAGTTTATCTAGAAAGATAAACCTATTCATTTGCACATTAAAGTATTAATAATAATTAATTATTAATACTATGGTTGCTAATACATAAGTAATTGATAAATATGAATACAGATTTTATTTATTCATGCAATATGCATTTTTAGAGCAGCTCCTAACAAATTATCTTATTGTGTGTGTTTGGTGATGAATGGTACAAACACATCTCAAAGTCTAGAGGGCGAAAGAGGCAGGAGGCAGCACAGTGACGCAGAAGGCAAGGGGCCTATATACTGTGTTAATCAGCTTGAGCTGCAACAAAACACCGCAGACTAGGTGATTTCAATAGCATAGCTTTATTTTTGTACAGTTCTAGAGGCTGGAAATTCAAGGTCAAGGTGCTGTAGGGGTCCATCTCTTATGAGGCCTCTTTTCTTGGCTTACAGAGGGCTGTCCTCTCTCTGTACCCTTTCCCAGTCCTTCATCTGTATGCTTGCAGAGAGGGAGAGGGCTCTCTGGTATCTCTTTCTCTTCTTACAAGGACACTGATCTTAACAGTTTAGGGCCCCACCCTTATGACCTCATTTAACCTTGATTATCTCTGTAATTGTCTCCAAATTCAATATATGAATTTAGTTCATAACAGGCATACACAGGAGTGGCATACACAATTTAATTCTGGGTGACCCAGAACTGATAAGATAGAAGCTTCTGGAAAGAAAAGCATTAACTGGAGCTTGAAGGATATAGAGATATTAGCTATGCGAAGCTGCAGAGTAGTGTTTCAGACTGAAAAAACAGCCTGACCAAAGGCCTAGAGGGAAGAGTGTGGCCCTTTTGAGGGAGAGAAGTTGTTTCAGAGAGATGGGGAGGAATGATGGGAAACAAGGCTTGAGGGGAACACCAAGGCCATGGAGGGCTGGGTGAGCTCTATTTAAGGAGTTTGGATTTTATCTGAAGGAAAGGAGGAAGCCACTGAGAAGCATGAGAAAAATTGTATGTGATATGCAGAAGTTGGCTTGTGCTAGCTCAGGAAGGCCAATTGTTAAATTTTCTGAAAATTTGCAAGCCAAATGTTTGTGCGTGTCTTTCATAGCTTGAAATTGACTATGGTGAGAGCATTTACACCACAGAAATTGGCAACAAGTCCAAGCCATGGTTCCCCTTTCCCCCACTTATACAACCTCTCCAGGGAGCTGTTGTTAAATACATACCAACACACCACTGGCTTGGACAGAAGTTTATCAAAAGCAGTGGTCCTAGCCTTTTTGGAACCAGGGACTGTTTCATGGAACACAATTTTTTCCACAGATTTGGGGGAAGTGGCCAGAAGATAGAGCTCAGGTAGTGATGTTATGCAACTCAGTTCCTAATAGTCCAGGGACCAGTACTGTTTCTCAGCCCAGGGGTTGGGGACTGTAAATCCAAGAGTGTTTGGCATATTCAAAGGATAAGGCAACTGGTTGCTACCTTACTAAGTCAGGGCATGCTTCTCAGCAGAGGTGTTTAGGCTGTGTCCTTAAACATGAGTAGGCCTTTGCCAGAGATAGAGGGGCACCCCAGACTAAGCAAACCGGATGAAGAAAAGATAAGAATGTGTGGGTTATGTTTGGGGCAGGAAGTAGTTGAGAAGGGCAGTGATGTATGTGTCTCAGAGAGAGCATCAGGGTGTGGTGAGGCAGATATGTGAGAATATGAAGGCCAGGTAAGGCCCTTGAACTCTCACCTGGGGCCCTGAGGAGCCATGACAGATTGTGGAGCATGGATATGATGGGCATTCCTGAACACTGCATTTTAGCAAGCCTACTCCAGCCTTGCAGTGAACGGATTGGAAGCAGGAGGCCAGATGCTGTTTGAAGCCAGTTTATTTTGCATGCTATGGTCTGTGAGCATTAGAAGTAGATGATGCAGTAACTGTGTCTGCCCACACATCTTCCCTTAGAGCTCTGCCAGAAGACTTGTCCCAGATGGGTCCCAGCAGCCTTACCTTTAAGAGTTAGTTCACCAACAGGGGCAAAACATTCTGAGAATCAGGCAAAATTGCAATGAGTCCTCATTGTACTGGAGCATGAGACAGAGATGTCCTTCCCCTGATCTTGTGACTTCCCTTCCACCCAAGCTCTTTGCACAGTAAGTCACCTGAGGGCCACAGAAAGCAGGGGGCCACCTTCTAGTAATAGCCACTGTTTAAGGCTCTTAATGTTTGCTAACACCTTTAGTTCCTCAAACATATTATCACTGAAGGAGGAACAGTTACAGATCAGATGATCAGAGAGATTAAGTAATTTGGTGAAGGTCACACAGCCAGTGAGTAGAGGAGCTGGATTCAAATTCCAAAGCCCATAGTCTGAATCACAGTCCTCTATTGCCTCTCCCTTTTAAGATATGAATATTATTATTATTTTATTTTATTATTTTTACAATTATCACAGCTCCTTGTGAAATAGGTACTTTTTTTTTTTTTTTTTTTTTGCCGGGGCCACGTTTGAACCCACCACTTCCGGTATATGGGGCCAGCGCCCTACTCCTTTGAGCCACAGGCACTGCCCTGAAATAGGTACTATTATTATTTTCCATTTTATGCATGGAAAAACCAAGGTTGCAAGAGGGTTCATAGTTGCCCTAGGGCACACAGCTAGAGAGTGGCAGAGCTGAGGCTTGAACCCAGATCTGTCTGACTGCAGCCTGAGCCCTGCAACCCAGGAAGAGGTGAGGAAAGAAGAGAGAAGTTGAATGCAGGGACCTAGCTGGTGACTCCTCAACCCAGGGCAAGCAGCCTCCAGCCTGTGATGTTTGAGTCTCGTGTCTTCCTAAGGATGAGATTTTTTGTTGTCATAATTTGGAAATTCCACAGGATAAGAACATCATGAGCAATGATTTTGCCCCTGGCCACACCCACCTTCTATCTTGGTCAAACCTCTGATTCTTCCAAGATGTGATAGCAAAACCCTGTCTCAGAGTTGGAGTTTGTGAATGTCAAGGCTCCCGTATGGGTCTGGGGGAAGGCAGTTTCAGGGAGTGATTTCTTTTTGAGCAAAGAAACCTGCCATCCAAACCCCAGGTCACTTTACAGTTGGAAACTCTGCTCTTGGGCCAGTGTGCATGCACATCCTGATCGTTAACAGACACCAAAGGAAGGGTTGTAGTGATGCTCAGTAGCCACCACCCAAACCAAGAAACTGGCATATAATGAACTGAGTTTTGCTTCATTTTCCAGCCAGCATCATCATTAACAGAGGCTCGTCTGGCAAGGTCAGCCTTGAGGAAATCTCAGCAGCATGTAACAATTACACAGTCATCAAGCACTCATTACAAATCAAGAACTGTGTTAAGTACCATACAGGTGCCATCTTAAGAAGTACTCCCAAAATGCTATGGCATAGGTTTTATTACCCCTAGTTGAGAGCTGGGGAAACTGAGAGGTTAAGTGGCTTGCTGCATGGTGGAAGTGAGATTTGGACCTGGGTCAGACTCCCTTCACAAATGGAACTCCTGTATCTCTTATGACTGTGTGGAGAATAGAATGTAGGGGAGAAGAGGGGAATCGTTAGGAAGCAACTGCAATAGTCTAAGGCAGAAAAAATACAGTTGCTTGGACTAAGGTGTTATTGTGGAGGTGGTAAGAAGTGGTTAGATTCAGAATGTATTTTGAAGGCAAAGCAACAGGGCTTGCCAATGGATTGGATGTGAAGCACCTGGGAAAGAGATGAACCAAGGGAAGTACCTAAACAAAAGCCTCAACCCTACTAAGATGGAGATGTTGAGGGCAGGAGAGAGTTTGAGGGTGAGTATCCAGAGTTAGCCTGGTGGGTCAACTAGACAACCATGCAGAGACATGATTGGGGAGAGGTAGGGAGAGGAGGTGTAGATTTGGTTGTCACCAGTTTATGGATATTATTTAAAGCCTTGATGAGATCATAAAATGAAGGATTGTATAATAAACATAGAAATGGCCAAGGGAGAGCCTTGGAGAGCCCAGCAGTTAAAGGTCTTGTTGAGGCTGGGTAGTTAACAGAGGAAATAGTGAAGGGACAGTGGTGGGTAGGAGGACAATTAGGTGATGATCAAAGAGGAATGGTTTCAAGGAGGGATAATCATCTGGTTGCTGTTACTGAAGGTCAAGTGAGACAAAGAGAAATTCAGTCATTGTCTTTGGCAAAGTGTAGCCTGTTGTTGACTTTGACACACCAGTAGTGACAAATGCTTTAGACCTGTCATGTTGGCTGCCCTTGATTTTCTGGGTAAGGATCCCCAAGATTATGGAGCTTAGATATGACTCAGTCAACATTCAGACAGGCCTAGGTTTGAACCTTGGATCTGCCAGCAGCTGTGTGACTGTGGACAAGTAATTATCCCCCCTTGAACTTCACTTTCTTCATCCGTACAATGGAAGTGATAATGCTCTCTGTTTTATAGCTTGTAGTGAGGCAAGGATCGAATGAAATAACATAGATAATACCAGATGCCTGTGGAGTACTAAATGGTTTAAAAATATTTTTATTTATAAGTATTTTTTTTTATTATTGCCAGCTCAAGAGTGATGCCTATATTTCTGAGAAAATCAATGACCTAATTTTCACCAGGGCTTCATTAGTGCCAGGGAATCTGATGGAAAATTCTTTGAGGGTAGAGGCATGCTTCCCCAAATGCCCAGCACCGAACTGTATTTAATTTGATTGGATCCATCCCTGTTCTGAGCAGTTGTTTATTGCTCCTTGGAAAGAGACCTGGATTCCATTCCTCGGCCTACAAGGTCTGGCCCTGTTTCATCTCACAACACACTCCCTGACAGCATTGTGCCTGCACCACAATCTATGGGGCACCGCACATTCTATTCCCTCCCTGCAAACCCCCTTCCCTGGGGCAATGGCCACTTCTTCCAGGAAGGCCTCCTTGAGTTCCTGGACCTGGTGAGGTTCTTTCTTACAGGCTCTCAGATTTCCCTAGGTCTCCTTTATGGCAGTTAGCACATTTCTGATTTCACATTCTTGGTGTGAATCTTGGTTTAGGGCTTGACTTCACCACCAGACTCCAAGTGCACAAGGACAGGGGCAGACCTGTCTGACTCACCAGTGCATGACTGTGTTGAGCTCAGGGCCTGGAGCTCAGTAGGAGTGCAACACAAAATTGTGCACTGAGTGAATGAGCAGGTGTTCAATGCAGTAAATAAGTGAGCAGATGGCCTTCCTTTTATAGAGCAATGCAGGTGTCTCAGAAAGGATGTCGGAAAGGCAAATGTAATACCAAATTTTATAACATTTACTTTAATTACAATACTAAGGAGTAGTATAAATCTCATCCTAGAAATGTAATAAAGTTATGCTTTAAAATCTGAACAGTCTCTCTCACTGGCTCACTTCTTAATGATGATTTCTTGATAAGCCATTAATGTTAATAATAGCACTTATAATAGGTTCCCGATGTGACTCCCTCACCAACTAGCTGCTGATTGTGGACAAGTGCCCTAAACTCTGCATGTTGCTATCTACAGCCTATGGTTCTTATGAGGCTCTGGATTGGTGGCGTGAGAGCCCTCTGATAGCAAAGTCTTATTTATTATCCATTATTCTCAGTCTTATTAATAATAAGAAGGAAGAGGCGATGTGTCAGAGGTAGTTGAGTAGATTTGCAGGGCTGGAGGATTGAGGACACAGAGAAAAAAATGAAAAGAAATGAGATTGGCTGGGAAACATTTGGGGGGGGGGGAAGGAGGAGAGGACCAGAGACCATAAAGGCTGGGGATTTATATCTGTCAGGCTGAGCAAAAAGGTAGGGCTATTGGTTTATGAGCTGGGGAAGGTGACCTGAATAAAATCACTCTGGTGGCCAAATTCTTAGAAACCGCAGGGAAGGAAAGAAAAGAATATACTACTCTTTACCTACATGTGGTAGTGCAGGGGAGATGCTGATGCCCCTCATGTGACCTTGGCTGATTGGCGCTGTTGGTGCTGGGCACAGGTCTAGGAGGCTGTGCCCCACCTGGCAGCATCGTTGGTGGGAAAGGCATGGCTGTTGTGGGTTTGTCCACCAGGTAGATTCAGCTGCCCAGCACATTACAAATCAAGAACTGAGCTTAGCCCCTGGACCTGGGTACATAAGACCCAGGACCTGGGAGAAGAAACAAAATCAGCAGGACAGAGAGGGCAAGGGAATGCAGTCCACAGCCCTCAGGGCTGAGCTGGAAATGGGAAGCCCAGAGGGACTGGGCCTGGGAGATCCCAGCATTGTCAAGGGACAGCAGCCCCTCTGCAAGGGGCAGCTGTTGTCATGTGGGGATGTGGCTCTCATCCTTGCCATCTAGCATTTCCTGAGTCCTGGGTTTAGATATGGAATAATAGCATTTGCAGAAAAACAACAACCAACCAAACATAAAAGGCCCTACAGGCCACACAGAACATGTCTGATGGCTGTACTGGGGCTGCTCTTTTGTGATCCCATTTGATGACCTATTAGAGGGCTCAGACTCCTCCCACCCTCCCCTTTCCTGGGTCCTGGGTTGGGGGTAGGGTGTAGAGAACCCCATTTGACTCAGTGGGAAAGGGCCCTGCAAACTCACCAAACCCATCCATCTTCAAGAAAATGGCTAGAAGTGAACAAACATATAGTCAAATGATAGGAGCAATGAATAAAGACACTGCAGGGAAACAGAGAGCATAACAGAGGCATTTATTTTCGGCTGGATGACCAGAACAGGCCTCTCTATCTTCCCTTCTCCACTGCTCTCAGTGGCTTAACAAGATTTGCTGGGTTTCCCTCTGCCTCATTCACAGGTGCTAATGAGCAGCTGGGAGCTGGCCAAGTAGCTGCTGTGATCAGAAGGGTTTCCATCCGCCCGCCCGTGTCCCTGGCCTTTGAAGTAGTCTTGGCCCCAGCCAGGGGGAGCAGGTGCAGAGCTCAAATCCTGATTAAGAGTTAAGTCTTCTCATTTGCCTATATAGCTGGAAACAACTGGCCAGCTGAGTCTGTGAGAGGGAGGGTGCCTCAGGCTGCCAGTGGAGAGGCTAGAAAGGAAGCAGGAGCCATCAGCTTCAGGCCATGGGTGGGGTACAGACAGGCACAAGGGACATAGTAGGTCAGGGCAGGTTTCACTGACTCTCTGATGTCTCCTCTCCCCGGGGTCTCCCTCACTGGAATCTTATCATCAGATCGTTATTCAACGGCATCTCTAAATCTCTTCTTTGGAAGCTGGAATCTCTTCTTGTGGGAGCTGTAATGGCTTTCCATCTCAAAAGAAAAATAAAGTTCTTATTGCTACCCATAGACCCTGCATGCTATGCTACCCCTATGTCCTGGGCAGGGCACATAACTTTGGGGCCCAATGTAAATGATAAATTGGCCTACAGCATTATTGTGATCTCCTGGAGTACAGAGATTTCTGTCTTTTTGTTTTGGTTTGAGGATGGATCATCTCCAGTGCCTTGCACTTGATAGAGGCTCACTAGTTGTGTTGAATAAAGGCAAAGGGTTTGGATCATGACCTGGAAGTAGTGGTAGGACTTCTTTTAATGTTTATTAAGCTCCTACTGTGTGTTAGGCATTGGGCTGAAACAGTGGCTCCCAGTCCTAGCTGCACAGGGGAATCACCCGGGTATTCTTAAAAATTCCAGTGCCAGACCCTCAGGCTCTGCATTAGAGAATGTATCGCTCAGCACCTAGGGCATCCCAGAATCCTAATTCTTGACATGTAATAAGCCTTAAACAATGATGGCAACATGAGTGGCCAGAGGATAGCTGGCTGTGTGGATGAACTAGTGAGGACAGGAGGCTTCAGGAGGCTTTCTTTTCTATTTCACGGGTCTACGCTCAATTTTTCAAGTAGAATCTAGACCACTAGAGGGCGATATCGGACAAGGGAAAGAAGAAGGCCTCACAGGTGTTTCTAGGATTGGAGAAAACAATATGTTGTGGTTGTGGTTTTAAACCAAAAAGGGAGGCTCTAATTCACAGAGCAGTTAAACTGAGCATGACTTTCCCCTAGGCTCAAAGACTGATGGGAACCTTTCTCAAGGCACACTAACACAGGGGGCCACTCCAGACATTTCTAGGTTTCAAATCAACAGGTCAAGGGAAGAGGAGGGAAAATCTTGGTAGTCTAGCATGTTTACAGATAACAGAAAGTTGAAAAAAAAGACATTCTGTAGCTTCTCAGACTTTTACAACATTGATGGGAGTTAATGTTTCGAGAAATGGTATTATGATGAAGTTGTATGCTGAATTAATATTTCATAAATAAATTCATACATTTTCACAGATCGCTTTTTCTGCCCTATCATGGGGATGTGGAGGAACATCTCTCGCCTTCCAACACTTTCCCCCTCCTCTATCCCCAAACCCTGGAGTAAGACTGCCCTGGGCTTGAATCTGGACTGTCTCCATGGGTTGTGGCCTTGGGTAAGTTGCGTAACTTCCTTGAAGTTCAACAGTTATTAAGGATGACTCTGCAGGCGTGTCATGGGGTGTAGTGAGAGAACATGCAGGTTTCCTGTAGAAATCCTTTCAGACTCTTCTCCCCTCCCTTCTCCTCTCTATGGTTCTGTTAGGCACCAGAGTTTCTGTGTCAGAAGAGTGGCTAAGTCAGTGAGAATTGCCTGTTGCCTTTCCCTAGGGCCACCACTAGCCCCCACCCTTGCATTATAGATATTACCTGAATTGAACAGCGGCCCAAAGGAATGTATTTCAAATGTTAGTAGTCTTTTTGGCTCAACACCTAATTAGTGTTGATGATTGTTACAATTATAATAACATTTCAGAGCACAAAAGCTGGGCTAAGCACTGTGCAGGGGTTTAAGAGGTATTATCTTTTTCATCCTCACCATAAACCCTGTGAGACAGGTGTTTTGTGTTGTCCTTTTTTTTTTACAGATGGGAAACCAAGGATCAGAGAGTTTAAGTCACTTGGCTGAGGTCACACAGCTTTTATGTGGCAAAGCTGGAGTTAAACCCAGTTCGGACTGCAAAGCTTATCATTGAGAAGGGGGCTAAGAATAGAATATGTAGGAATAGAAAATGCACATCATTTCACTCTCTGCCAGGGTATGTTCTTAGAAAGGTTGTATGTCTGAGAGATTAAAAGAAAGGGGAAGCACACATGACAGTGATCTGTGGAAACACTTCACGGAGGTGGTATCCTTTGAGCAGGGTCCTCAAGGACTTCTTGTCCGCTTGTCCTTTGAGGACAAGTCTAGGTTCCAGGAGGCAGAGCAGAGGACGGAAGAGGGTATTAGAGGAAACACCAAGAGTGAAGGCCAGGAGGCCAGGAAACATGAGCTTGTTTTATGCACATGGATATACATAGTAATGTGCCACAGTGTAAGGTTGGTGCTACTTATCATTATTTGCATTTCACAGAGGTGGAAACTGAGGCACAGAGACAAACTGACTTGGCTAAGGCCACACAGCTAAGTGGCAGGGCTGGGATTTGAACTGCCATTTGTCTGACTCCAGCACCTCTGCAGGGTGGCAATCACACATAGACCTCAACTCAGTCACCAACTAAGGGAAAGGATCCCAGACCTGGCAGCCCAGTGATGCTGGAAGCTGAGCATACTGCTTTGCCTCCCCACCCAGATGTGGTGGGGGATGGTGGGGATAGGGCAATTTTCAAATTCTGAAACAACAACAATAAGACTGTACCTTTATGGCTCACCCATCTTCCTCCTCCCTCTTGCCTCTCTTGTGTTCTTTTGTATTTCATAATAATTGTTCATTAGCCACATGCTAGACCCTGAAACAGTAATGAGGCATGAGGTCGGTTTAGAAAGCTGCTGGAGGTCACGTAGCATACGAGCAAGTGGCAGGTGGGGGTTTGGTCCCTGGTGCTTGCTTACTCTGGAACTTCCCTCCTGCCTTACAGTCCTCAACCCGGTGAGGTAGCTGATCCTTAGGAAGCAGGTCTGAGCGGCTTGCCAAGGCCAATGGAGCCAGCAAAGGAGGCCAGATCCTGACCCTCTCTGCTGCCCATGTCTCCCTGCCTTCAGAGTCCCCAGCCCACCACCTCTCCTTCAGCCTGTCCTGAACCAGCAATTACTATTGGATAAGCTTCCAACTGGATAAGATGTACCTGAGAACATCTGCCTGCAGTGGGCAAAGACCGCCGGCCACTGGTAGATTATTTATGTCGGCTTTAGGATCAATGGAGTGGTGACTGGCTTCACATGTGTGATCAGAAACTGCCTTGGCCCTGGAGGGACATTTATAGGACCCTGGATAATATCCACAGATGAGGCAGACACTGATTTTAGCACACACGAAAGTTCCAATTCGGGAAAGGCAAGTGAGGTAGAAGGGGTGCCAGGAGGACCCTCTGTTGTGGATTTAAGAGGAGATCACTAGGTAGTGATGAGAATGGAGACCCTCCTCCATGTCTTTGTGGATGAAAGAAGAAAGTGCTCATTCATTCATTCATCCATTATCTATTCATTCATGTGTGTGGTAGGACACTGCAGTAAATAGAAGGGAACAAAACAGACACAACCTTTACCTTCAGAGAGTCCTTCATCCTGCAGGTGATGATGGGCATCAGAGAAGGGGAGCAGCCGCTGAGCACAGAAATCAAATGAGTAGAAGAGGTAAAGGTGGCAAGGAACAGGCATGGAAGCAAACGCAGAAAGGGTGTGTGTGTGTGACGGTTGGGATATGTCTGATGTCTGTGTGCAGATCATCGTTCTTGCTCCAGATTGGAGCTAGAATTGGGTTCTTTTTTCTTCTAATCAAATGGGCCTTATTTAAATAGAGAACCTAGATTTTTTCCCTGTAGGTAAGACACAGGCAAAACTCCAGTACCTTGCGGGCAATGCTAAGACCATAAAAAGACTTTTGGGTGAAGTTTCTCTCTGTTCCTCATGGGGTCCATACACCCTGAGCTGGTGGGATAAGGGGCAGAGGGGTTGCGCCAAGGAGCTGGGTTCATCCTTGGGACGTAGAGGTGAAAGCAGCTCTTCCAGGTACAGGTCTCCATGGTGAAGACCAGAATGTCCTGGTGTCCTGCCACACAGGAGAGGAACAATGTAGACAGAAGAGAGGATTTTGAATGTTTCCACTGTGAAGAAATGATAGCTGTTTGAGGTGACAATGTTAATTACATAGGACGTGTTAATTACCCTGTGTTGATCATTTCATAATGTACATGTTCACATGTACCAAAACACCACACTGTATCCCACCCATAAATATGCACAATTATTAAAAAAAAAAAAAAAGACCAGCTGTCTCTTGCCTGAAAAGACAGCTTCTTGCTGTCTGTTGTGGAGGTGGTTGGGCCTTGTCCTGACTCGAACAAAATGGCTGGGAATTCTGAGGCTCAGTTTCCCTGAATCAAGGATATGAACCCAGAGAGACGGTAGCCCACCATGTTGTAACATGTTAAATGTGTCCCTGGTGTCTCAGCTGAATTTGAATCAGCCCTTCTATTTAGGGCCTGCAGACATCCGTCCTTTCCAACTCTGTGTGCTGGCCCAAGGAATGTGGATTAACGAGAGAATGACCTTGCTTTGTAAACTTAAGCCTTCAAAAGGGGACTTCCCTGGAAATCTCTACTAAGATATTTATGAACCCAGCTTTTTAAAAATATTAAATGTACTCATTATTGAAGTATTTGTGGTTTTTCACCTACTAATTGTCAGTCGAATTCAAAAGGGTTTTACTGAGCATGTTTTAGGTGCCAGACACTATTCTAGGCACAGACGTGAACGAAGTGGACATAGTGCCTGTCCTCATGCAGGCTGACAGTCTGGTGTTGATATAGGTGAGTAAACAGGTAGTCATAAAAATGGGGCTTCAGGAGGGGAAGTAGAGGACGTTTGGGGAGGTACTCAGAGAGCTACCTGGAGCTGAGAGGGACAGGAGGGCACAGCTAGAAGGTGAGAGCAACTCAGGCTGCCAGTACGAAGGACCACCATCTGCATGGTTTAAACAACTAGATGTATTTTCTCGCCATTCTGGAGTTAGAGGTTCAAGGTCAAGGTGTAGGCAGGGTTGGTTTCTTCTGAGGACTATCTCTAACAGCCACTTTTGTTTTTGTCTTCTCATGGTCTTCCTACTGTACACATCTGATTCCTTATTTCTTCATATGAGGACACCGGTCCTATTGGATTAGGACCTCCAATGACCTCATTTTAACATAATTACCTCTTTATAGACCCTTTCTCAAAATATGATCACATGCTGAAGTACTGGGTATTGAGGTTTTAACATGTGAATGTCCGGTGGGGGACACAATTCAGCTTATCCCAGGGCCAAGCAAGGCCTTGGGACCACATTAAATGTAGACTTCATCTGGAAGGCCAGGTAGACTCACCAAAGACTCTGACAGAGTGACAGAACTCTTGTTTGCATTTCATGGAGATCTCAGAGCAGCAAGAAGAAAATTGGAGAAGGACGGACAGGTTTAGAAGTTGCTGGCATGCTCTGTAAAAGAACGCTGGACTTGCAATGTGTCCATTGTGGGGGACTGGGGCATGTCCAGGTGAGCTAGGTTTCTGGTTGGGAAATCTTCACTGACGGTGATCTGGTTGAGGGTCAGGAGATGAGTCCATGATTGAGGGAGGAACACTGAGTTTGAGGGGCTTGTGGGACATCTGGGTGGAGCAGGACTCTGCCCCAACCAGTTGTATGGGCTTGAATCTTGTCCCTGGATAGAAATATGGATTGAAGACACAGATTTAGGATCCTTAGCTTGGATGGTAATTGAAGCCATGGGCATGGGTGAGGATGGGCTATCCAGGAGTTTGAATAATCAGAAGGAAGACGCCAATGCTTCTTATTAATGCTGGAGACGTGTGTGCTGGGATGACTAACACTGCCATGCAGAGGGAAGGCCAGTTAATGTTCAGGCCCAGGTTCTTCTGAGAAGCCAGTGGGAGCCTGGGGTGAGAGAGAACCTTGGACCTCCTGGGTCTCTGCTTCCTTCCCGCGGACATGTAATCAGTTTTTGATGCTTAATGAGTCACTGGATGCCCTCCCCGCTGAGTCAGCTAAGGTACCCTCCTGGGGAGGATGCCATGGATCTCCTACAGGCATCTCCCACCCCCTTCCGTGCTTACCGGAGTGGTGGGAGGCTGGGATGTGACTTCCAAGACCTCTGAGCTGCAGCAACCTGCCCTCATGGGGGTAAGTGCAGACTTACACAAGCCCAGGTGGAGGTGAAGCTGTGTGACATATTTTTGGTAGTAGGAGAGGATTTATATTTTTGAGATGTCTTTCTTGGGCCATTTAAAAAATATCAAGACTGGCATATGTAGAATCCTTGTCAGCTTCCAGACAGTGTGCTAAGAATTTCACCTACATTACCTCACCTCATTGGCACAGGCAGGCACTGTGCTGAGGAAGACACAGAACGCGGAGGAGTAAGAAAGCTTGCCCGAGGTCGTGCGGTTTGCAAGAGGAACCCCAGGAGGTTGAGGGACAGGCATCTCACATCATCTGTCATGTGGCTACCCCTGAGAATTTGCTTACGGAAGGGGCCTCACAGTCTAACAGACCTGGGGCTCACCCCCTAGCTTCACTGTCTGGGGGTGGGACTCAGGCAAGTGGCTCCATTCCCTGTATCTTGGTCTGCCTCTTTCTGTCAAATGGGATAAGGGTGCCTACTAGAAAAGAATTTGGGGGTGAGTTTAATAATGACCTAGAAGCACTTCCCTGTATGCCTGGAACATAGGAAATGCCCATTGCAAATGGAACTCTCCAGTGTTGGCCATCAACGTCTCATCCCAGGGGTCTTCTCACCATGTGGTGGTCACACTCCTTCATTGACAGCTGGGTTTAGGTTTCCTCCTCTGGAACTGGGATGCATCTTTGAAACCTCCCTGGTCAAGTAATGTGCCATGATCTCTGAGGCCAGGTCACAAAAGTGTCCACCTGGCTCTCTCTAGTTCTCTCATTCTGTCTCAAGATGTGTTCCCACAAGCCAACATATAAAATCTGATTTCCCTGTGGTTAGTCACCATGCTGACAGACCATATGAGATGAACCATAGACAGTGACATCCAAGGACCCCTGCTGTTCAGCCCCCAGACACTTGAGTTTTACCATACCAGGCACCAAACAGGGCTAGCAAGGCTTCTAGGCTCACCTTTGAGCTACCCTGACTGAAGTTGGTAGAGTAAAGATGAGTTGTCCCCACTGAGTACTGCCCAGATTGAAGATTTGTGAGTAAATAAATGTTTTTCTTAAACCTCTGTGTTTTGGGGTGGTTGGTTATGTAGCACTAGGGGAAACTGAGGCACAGTGACTGGAGGTGACAAGAAGATGACAAGAGGTGACAAGATTCAAGGTCATACAACTGGTTGGGGCAGAACAAAGAAAGTACCCTCTCCTTGCCTTCAAAGTCTAGTTCTTCAACTTATTAGCTGTGTGACCTTTGGCAAGCTACTTGACTTCCCTGTGCCTCAGTTTTCACATGTATCTGATAGTGGTGAAGACAGCACTTCTCCAGAGGGTTGTGGTGAGAATTACATCAGATGTTTCATTTCTGGCATGTAGGGAAAATCTAGAAGGTGGCCCAGTTGTGGTTTTGCTTCAGGGAGTCTGCCCCCAGATTTCACACTGGGGAGTCCAGGTCTGGGACATTCCCATCAATCCCCTCACAGAAGGCCAGACAGCAATATCCCTCTTCCTCACACTGGCATGATTCTGAGTTCTCCTTGGCTGCCCTTCTCCGTTCACTGAGCCTTGATACCTGATGCTCTGGACTGAAGGCTGCACCATCACTCTCTCTTTTTAGTGCGTGCAGCCCAAGATTACATTGGCTTTTTTGGCAGTCACATCCCATTGTTGACTCATTCTGAGCTGGCAGTCAAAATCCTAAGTGTTTTTATCACATGTGCTAGATGAAGCCACATTACTTACCATCTAAGATTGGTGCAGGTTGAGATGTTAAAAACCAGAGCACAGAATTGCCTAGCTTATGAGATTTTGCTTATTGTTGCCTGCCTAGGAAAGACTCCAGATAAGCTCCTCTCCTGTTTTCCTGGACATACTCCCTATCCTTTTAATAACGCTCCCTTTTTCCTTAAGTCAGGTTGAGTGGCTTTGGTAATTTCAACCAAAACAGTAAGACATAGGCTGACTTCTGTGAAGAAGGAGGTGAGCAGGAATGCCGTGGAAGGGCGTAGAAACAGCAAGCACCAGGAGCCTGCACCAGGTGCCACGTTCCAGCCTTGGCTGACGTCACAGTGGATCATGACTCTCTTTTCTGCGGCCTCTCGATAGGGCTTCTACTTTGACTAGCTGCCACCTCCATAGGATACAGCTAAGAAAAAAGACTATTTTCAAAGAGGACCCAGCCTCATTAATCAGGCTGCTAGCAGGTTGGTTGTTCTGATGGCTCTCAATCTCCTCCAATGTGCAGCCATCTAACACATATTTTCCCAATTTGCCCACAAAGATGAAATGATATTTTTATCATGTCTAATTTCTTGCTGAGCTACACATTCTCTAGGTGGCTACATCCCTTGGTCCTCCTAGTCTGATAGCACTGTGTCTGGTGCTTGCTCTAGGGTGCTTGCTCTCATCTAAGGCCTACGGGCGCCCTAGATGGTGGGAGGGTGAGAATGGATGGAGCCCACTTGCACAGTGCTGAGGTGTGGCTGCCCCGGGATGGGAGTTTTCACTAGGTGCCTCAGCTCAGATAACATGTCATGTAAATCAGTGGACACGGGTAAGCCTACAGCTCTCTGCATGGCTCCTGGCAACACGGAAGGACAGTGCTGACTCAGGTGGTGGCTGAGCTATCTCTAGGTGCTTTTCAACCTTGTCCTTGAGTCCTCCAAATTATGTCCTAATTGATCTCTATTCTCCACTCCTTATTCCCAGCTTAGGGACATCTTTCTATTTTGGGAATAGGAAGCTTCACCCTTATTCCACTTGTATTCTTTCAAATACATTGTTTATTCGTAAGTCCTTTCTATCTGCCCATGCTTAAGCTTTTGAAGATCGAAGTTGGGGGGTCTTTCCCCGTCTCCTCCTTTAGGCCTGTCGTCTCAGGGTATATATAGGTGTATGGGTTACTTGGCCAGGAAACAAAGGAATACAGTCCCTTCCACCAGGGGCAAGGTGAATGAATGTATCAATGAATGGATACAGTTCATTCATGGAAATGAGGCCTAGGAAATTCACAAGAAATTGACCTAGGAATAGGAAATGGGGGTTCCACATTTAGTTCTAAGTGTAAATAAAGGAGACACCAAGGCACAGGAGTCTCCTCGGCAGTTGTCCAGCCTTTTTGGCTATTGGAGCCTCTGGTGGGAGTTGGAGGTCCCCCTCCTTGCCTGTCATCCAGCCCGCTGGCTCTTCAGCTGGCTGCCACAGCACTGACACCGCCAAGGAGGAGGCAGCAGGTCCACCAGCTCCGCTGACCTGGCTAGGGCACCAAATGTCCTGCATCAATTCTCCCTCTCCGAGTAGAAACTCCAACTGCTGTTAGGGAAAAGGGGTGAAGACTCGATCTAACTGCTTCCTGCTGAATTGGGC
>CAUYON010109034.1:0-10260 GCA_963573935.1 Arctocebus calabarensis
AGTCCCAGCTACTTGGGAGGTGGAGGCAGGAGACTCGCTTGAGCCCAGGAATTAGAGGTTGCTGTGAGCTGTGATGCCACAGCACTCTATCCAGGGTGAAAGCTTGAGGCTCTGTCTCAAAAAAAAAACAAAAAACAAAAAACAAAAAACTTGTTTGCTCTGCTATATGAAAGGAAGCCATTGAGTGTGATGCTTGCAGAGCTTACACTTGGTGCTTTCCCCCAAGCAATACTTCTTTACAATAATTACAAGTTAATTTTGTTGGACAATAAGATGTAATTTCAAATTTCTTCTATTAAATAATGTCTAGAAACAGCCCCAGAACAAACCAGCTACACCTTCAGGAAGGGCATCACATCACCCTTCACTGACATCAACCACATCTGCCTTTGGGTTCCCAGCTGTCCAGGGCTCTTCTGCTCCTCTCAGTACAAAGGGCTCCTCCCATGCCTAGTGGGAAGAGGCTGTGACCCTGCAAGGGAGACATCCTAAGTCCTCAATGACCACCATTTAAGGAGCCAAGATTGACATTGGCTTAGTCCCTGGACTCACCTTTAATTTCCAGTCAAGGTTATTCATTTACTCTTGGATGAGAAAATCTCAAGTATTCAAAAAAACCAGCAAAATACTGCAAACTCAGTATTGATGTTTATATGATTACATTACTTGCATTACTTATGTCAACATGAAAAGCAAAATTATTTTGTCAGACAACCATGATGTCACTTAATTATTAATTCCATAAAAAAATCATTTAGTAACCAATTGTCTGAGAGCATTTCTGGAATTTTGTGTTAACTGTTACAGGTTCTCCACTCTGTCTAAAAGAGGAACTGATGTTTTGTGAATATTTACAATTCACCAATTGATCTACCACACTTTCTTGTGGAAATGTATTCAGTTTTTGGGTGGCACCTGTGGCTCAGTGGGTAGGGTGCCAGCCCCATATACTGAGGATGGTGGGTTCGAACCCAGCCCCAACCATACTGCAACAAAAAATTAGCTGGGGATACTCCCAGCTACTCAGGAGGCTGAGGCAAGAGAATCGCCTAGGCCCAGGAGTTGGAGGTTGCTGTGAGCTCGTACAGCACTCTACCTAGGCACTCTGCCCAGGGTGACAGCTTGAGGTTCTGTCTCAAAAAAAAAAAAAAGAGAAAGAAAGAAGGTGCCATTTCATTTACATCAGAAGTCATAAAAGAATGTGCAAATAATTTGTTTTTATTTATGTTTTCTTTCCTTTTTTGTGTGTGTGTTCTTTTTTTGTTTGTTTTGTTTTGCTTTGTTTGGGTTTTTTGTTGTTGTTGTTGTTGAGACAGAATCTCATGCTGTTGCTCTGGGCTGGAGTGCCATAACACCGTCATACCTCATCATACCTTGCAGCAACCTAAAACCATAGGCTCAAGTAATCCTCTTGCCTCAACTTTCCCAGTAGCTGGGAATACAGTGCTCACCACAATGCCTGGCTAATTTTCTTAATTTTCTACTAGAAATGATAGTAGATCATTTTCCTTTTTCTCAGATGTCTCAAACTCCTAAGCTCAAGTAATATGCCCATCTTGGCCTCACAGAAAGCCAGGATTACAAGTGTGAGTCAACACACTTGGTCGAACACATTCTTGAAACTTGGGGTAAAGGCATTTACCCCAAGTAGGAAGGAAAACAAATTTAGAAAGAGAAACCAATAGAAGTCTAGGCAAAAGGCTGATGCAGACATCACTGTGGGAAATATGGTGGCCCAGACCAGAGAAGACTCAGTGGTAGTCATTAGAAGTGGTCACACATTCTGTATACACTGAAGTACTTTGATGTCCAGAAAAGTGTGAGTTGGTAAGTTTGCCACATTCTTTATAGTTGTAGAGTTTTCCTCCAGTGTCAATAGTCTTATGGTTACAGTATTTTGATTGGTGGCTAAGACATTTGCTATCATTTTCACACTTGCAGAGTTTCTCTCCAGTATGAAGTCTCTTATGCTTAGACAGGCTTGAACAAGATTCAAAGACTTTGCTGCCTTCTTTACATTTGTACTGTTTTTCTCCAATATGAATTAACTTATATTGAGTAATGGGTGAGCATTGGTTAGAGGCTTTCCCATATTTTTTACAGTGAAAAGTTTTCTCTACAGTACACATCGTCTTATGTGTATTTAGATTTGACAATTGTCTGAAGACTTTCAAGCATTTATTGCATTGGAAGATTTTGCCATGAGTAGCTGTTAAACATTGGTCAAGTCCACTGAAACATACTTTCTGCTGCTTACACTTATACACAATTGCCCAGTCTTTTGTTAAGTTTAAATTCTCAGGGCCACAACTTTGATATCTTCTCAGGATGATTTCTGGGAATAAATTATTTGTGCCCAGCTCTTGCAAATGGTCTTGGGTAGAATGATCAGATAAACCTGAAAGAAATGTGAACAATAGCAATTTTAGCCACTGAATTTTTACCAGAATCAAGTAAATGTACATTATACTTTTTTTATTCTTTGCAGTTTTTGGCTGGGGCTGGGTTTGAATCCACCACCTTCAGCATATAGGACCGGCACCCTACTCACTGAGCCACGGGCACTGCCCTACATTACACTTTTATCTGCAAAATTATGCCATGAACATTAGGAAGATGGGACAACAGTGCAAAGGCACCAATTGTCTGAAAAATAAATAAATGTTCCATGTATACACAGTATTTTGGAGAATTTTAAAAACCAGGTGAGAATGTCTAGCACAGCAGGTGAGCAGAAATTATGGAGACAACATAGAGCCTGCATGCAGTAGGTCATGTTTGTAGTCCTAGAAATCTGAGAAATCTGTAGTCCACTGAAATCAGTGACTGAAGGGGTCACTTGAGCACAGGTGTTTCAGATCAACCCAAGCAAGAGTAAAACCCCAGGCTGGACATGGTGGCTCATGCCTGTGATCCTGGCACTCTGGGAGGCCAAGGCAGGGGGATTGTTTGAGTTCAGCTGATTGTTGAGTTCAAGACCAACCTGAGTAAGAGTGAGACTTCATCTCTAAAAATAGCCAGGGGGGCAGAGGCAACATGGCTGACTGGAACCAGCTTTCCAAGAGGCTCCCATCCAAAAGGAGAGTTAAATAACAGAAGTTTAGCAAGTAAACTGATGGTTTGGAGCTGAGCCAAGAGAGAAGGTTGAAGAATGCACATCAACCATGCTGAGGCAAGCTGCAACCCTAAGGAAATAAACAATGGGTACACAATCCATCACCAAGTGGATGGGAGTCCCCTCCCCCCATGAGAATGGCTCGCAATATACTTTCTACAAACAAGTGAGCAGAGTTCTGATATCCTTCAATTTTATCCCATGGGAGAGACTCTCAAAAAACGTGAACTCCTTCCCTAAAGAGGGCCCACTAACACTAGTGACACTATCCTGCCAGGCATAAAACTGTATATATTCTCTACCTGCAGTTCTGAACTCTCAGAACTCCCCTCCACTCTCACCCTGAGGTCTGGAAGCCTGTCCCCCATGGAGTCCAGATTCTAGGGCATTTTCTCAAGAGAAAACAAGGTGGACAAGATGTGGGCTATTGCAGGTTTGTGCTGATTATGTGACATAGGGGTAAAGAGAGAACTGTGGACTGAGAGGAAGAAATGGTGTCCCATGGCACAGAGCAGCAGCGGCAGCAGTGGGAACAATAGGGCTCACACCTCTGGGGATATTTTGGAGAGACACTACCTGCCTCTGTTGGCAACGGGTGGCTGCCACTAGTGCAACAGATCTGGGATGGAAATGCAGGCCCCATGAGTAAAGGGTATGCCTGAGGCAGTACCTTCCTGCACTGGTTGCAGCATGCACAGAAAAGGCATAGTCCCAGGGCAGGGCTGAGTCAGAAGTGCTGCTTTAGTGAACCTAAGAAGCATTCAGCCTACAGGGGAATATAGCTGAGACAAAAACAGGTGGAGCAACAGCACCAGCCCAGGGAGAAACAGACACTGAGAACTGAGTGTGAGCTCTAACTGCATTCCACCCCAACACAGAGTGTAGCAGAGACAGAGACGACAGCTCCATGAGAACTGGCACAATGGCAACGGCACAGGGTGGGGCTGAGCCACAGTTTCTGTGAACTGAAGCAGAGCCTGGGCCACAGGGGAGTATAGCCAGGACAGAAACATTAATTCTATGAGACTATAAGTGGCAGTGACATTAATCTGGAGCAGGACTAGAACTGAGTAAATTGCCCCAGCTTCCATTAAGCACCTGAGGTTCTTAGGCTTCACCTCCCCCTGCTGGCTGGTGGCAGAGTGTGGCAGTCTGACAGAGGAGACATAGATCTCCCTGTGACTCAGGCAGGCTCAAACCCCCAGAGCATCTGCTCATTGGAGGGAACTGGGTCATGGCCCTATGGGGTTACTAGTGACTGGGTGTGACAGAGGGCTAAGGTGGGGAAGGAGGCGTCAACTTTCCTGGACTAATTCATTTGCTGACTAATTCATCCTTCTGACTCCATGGAGCACCAGAGCAAGTCATACTCAAGCTGCCAGCAGACCCTTGCTATCTAGTTCCTGGAGACCTTTTTGAACTCTCCCACTTGAGACTGGGTGCTGACTGGGACAACTTATTTGGAAATCTTGATCTGGGGCAATCACCCAAGGATTATCCAAAGTGGTATCCTAGGTGTGTGGTTGTGGGAAGGTTTGATTTCCTTTTCTAGTTGTTGCCCATGGGGGGCAGTGTGACTGAGTTGCTGGTATTTCTCCACAGCTGAGACATCAACCCCTAGTTACTGATTCACTAGGATTGGACAGACATCAGTTGAAAACAAGATAGAACCGGGTGGCGCCTGTGGCTCAGTGAGTAGGGTGCCGGCCCCTTATGCCAGAGGTCACGGTTCAAACCCAACCCTGGCAAAAAACTGCAAAAAAAAAAAAAAAAAAAAGAAAGAAAACAAGATAGAACCACTTAGCCCCACCACACCAAGCAGGTCGTCAGGCCATAGCACTATATGGGTCATTTGCAAAGCTCTACAGGAAAAGGTACAGACACCAGTCCCAGCTCTTGGGCAAAGGGCTGGTCAATCCCTACTTCATGAGCCCCCAACCCAACTTCACCTTATCTGATCATCTAGCCAAGTGGTGTAAAATAATTATGGAGCAGAATCAGCTGAAAAATTACGGCAACATGAATAATCAGAGTAGATCAACTCCCCCAAGGAGAACATGGCAGAGATACCAGAAGATCTCATTCATAAAGAAATGGCTGAGACATCAGAAATCGAATTCAGAATTTGGATTGCAAATATGATTAATAGAATGGAGGTAAAGTTGGAATTAGAAATTCAAAGAGCATTTCAAAAGTTGTCTCAAGAATTCAATGAATTCAAAGACAAAATCATGAAGGGTTTTGACACATTGAGACAAGAACTTGAAGCTCTCAAAGATCTGAAAAATACAGTAGAATCCCTCAGTAACAGAATGGAGCAGGCAGAAGAAAGGATTTCAGAAATTGAAGGAAAAGCTTTTGAACACTCTCAAACACTCAAAGGGGAAGAGAAGTGGAGAGCAAAAACTGATCATTCTCTCAGAGAGCTCTGGGATAAACTGAAGGAAACTAATATTCGCCTTATAGGAATTCCTGAAGGCGATGAGGTGGCTTCAAAAGGCCTAGATTCTCTACTCCATGAAATAATCAAGGAGAACTTCCCAGATATGCCAAGAGATTCTGAAATTCAGATAACAGACAGTTTCAGAACCCCAGCATAACTCATAGGCATCTTCCAGATACACTATAATTAACTTTGCCAAAGTTAATATGAAGGAGAAAATTCTACAAGCAGCCAGATGTAAGAAAACCATAACCTACAAGAGGAAGAATATTAGCATGACTTCAGATCTCTCTGCTGAAACCTTTCAAGCTAGAAGAGGGTGGTCATCAATCGTTAATCACCTAAAACAAAATAATTTTAGATCCAGGATCCTGTATCCAGCTAAACTGAGTTTCATTTATGATGGAGTAATTAAATATTTTAATGACATTCACATGTTGAAGAAATTTGCCATAACTAAACCAGCTCTCCAAAATAATCTCAGGCCTATCCTCCATAATGACCAGCACAATCCTCTATCACCAAAATAAACTCACTCAGAAACTTTTTTATTCCAACTTCCACAGTGATGAAAGGATTAAAAATGTCCACTGGACTTTCAAAAAACTCGATACCCAAAATTCTACCAGGCTTATTAATATTCCCTCTTTTTTTTTTTTGAGACAGAGCCTCAAACTGTCACCCTGGATAGACTGCTGTGGCATCACAGCTCAAAGCAACCTCCAATTCCTGGGCTCAAGCGAGTCTCTTGCCTCCACCTCCCAAGGAGCTGGGACCACAGGCGCCTGCCACAATGCCCGGCCACTTTTTGGTTGCAGCTGTCATTGTTGTTTGGCGGGCCCGGGCTGGATTCGAACTCATGAGCTCAGGTGTATGTGGCTGGTGCCTTAGCCCATTGAGACACAGGCGCCAAGCCATCAATATTCTCAATTAAGATGAATGGTTCAAATTGTCCTCTTAAAGAGGCACAGGTTGGCTGACGGGATACAAAAACTAAGGCCAGATGTCTGCTGAATACAAGAAGCTCATCTTACCTTAAACAATAAATATAAGCTTGGCACCTGTGGCTCAACAGGCTAAGGCACCAGCCATGTACACCTGAACTAGTGAGTTTGAATCCAGCCCGGGTCCCACTAAACAACGACAGCCACAAACAAAAAATGGCCTGGCATTGTGGCGGGCACCTGTAGTCCCAGCTACTTGGGAGACAGAGGCAAGAGACTCACTTGAGCCCAGGAATTGGAGGTTGCTGTGAGCTGTGATGACACAGCACTCGGTCCAGGGTGACAGCTTGAGGCTCTGTCTAAAAAAAAAAAAAAAAAAAAGATATAGACTCAGGGTGAAGGTATGATCATCTGTATTTTAGGCAAATGGAAATCAGAAAAAAAACAAGTGTTGCAATTTTATTCACAGATACAATAGCCTTTAAATCAATAGAAATAAGGAAACATAAGGATGGGCACGTTATATTTGTTAAGGGTAACAGTCAACATGATGAGATTTCAATTATTACAATTTATGCAACCAAGCAGAATGCACCTCAAGTTATAACAGAAACTCTAACAGACATGAATAACTTGATTTCCTCCAGCACCATAATAGTCAGAGATTTTAACACTCCTTTGGAAGTGTTTGATAAATCCTCCAATAAGAAACTCAGCAAAGAAATTTTAGACTTACACTTAACCAATCAACACTTGGATTTAACAGACATCTACAGAACATTTCATCATAACAAAACTGAATACACATCCTCCAAAATTGATCACATCTTAGGTCACGAGTCTAACCTCAGCAAATTTAAAAGAATAGAAATTATTCCTTGCATCTTCTTGGACTATTATGGAATAAAAGTTGAACTCAGTAACAACAGAAATCTGCATACTCATAGAAAAACATGGAAACCAAATAACCTTATGCTGAATGATACCTGGGTCATAAACAAGATTAAGAAGGAAATTACCAAATTTTTGGAACAAAATGATAATGAAGACATGAATTATCAGAACCTCTGGGATACCTCAAATGTAGTCCTAAGAGGGAAATTTATAGCACTGCAAGCCTTCCTCAAGAGAATGGAAAGAGAGGAAGTCAACAACTTAATGGGACATCTGAAGCAACTGGAAAAGGAAGAAAATTCCAATCCCAAACGAAGCAGAAGAAATACCAAAATTAGAGGAGAATTAAATGAAATTGAATACAAAAGGATCATACAACCGATCAATAGATCAAAAAGTTGGTTTTTTGAAAAGGTCAATAAAATTGATAAACCTTTGGCTAACCTAATCAGGAAAAAAAGAGTGAAATTGCTAACTTCATCAATTAGAAATGGCAAAGATGAAATAACAAGGCTCCTCAGAAATTCAAAAAATCCTTAATGAATATTACAAGAAACTGTATTCTCAGAAATACAAAAATTTGAAGGAAATAGACCAATACTTGGAAACATGACACCTTCTTAGACTTAGCCAAAATGAAGTGGAAATGTTGAACAGGCCTATATCAAGTTCTGAAATAGCATCAACTATACAAAATCTCCCTAAAAAGAAAAGCCCGGGACCAGATGACTTCACATCAGAATTCTACTAAACCTTTAAAGAGGAAGTAGTACCTATGTTACTTAACCTTTTTCACAATACAGAAAAAGAAGGAATACCACCCAGCACATTCTATGAAGCAAACATTACCTCGATCCCCAAACCAGGAAAAGACCCAACAAGAAAAGAAAAATTATAGACCAATATCACTAATGAATATTCAACAAGGGGCAGCACATGTGGCCCAGTGAGTAGGGCACTGGCCCCATATACTGAGGGTGGCAGGTTCAAACCTGGCCCCGGTCGACCTGCAAAACAAACAAACAAAAATATTCAACAAGATCCAAGCAAACAGAATCCAGCAACACATCAAACAAATTAGACACCATGACCAAGTGGGTTTTATCCCAGGGTCTCAAGGCTGGTTCAATATATGTAAATCTATAAATATAATTCATCACATAAACAAAATAAAAAACAAAGACCATATGATACTCTCAACTGATGCAGAAAAAGCTTTTGATAATATCCAGCATCCTTTCATGATCAGAACACTTAAGAAAATGGGTATAGAAAGCACATTTCTTAGACTGATAGAGGCCATCTAGCGCAAACCCACAGCCAATATCCTATTGAATGGAGTTAAATTGAAATCATTTCCACTCAGATCAGGAATCTTGCAAGGTTGACCATTGTCTCCACTGCTTTTCAACATTGTAATAAAAGTCTTAGCCATCACAATTAGGCAAGAAAAGGAGATTAAGGGTATACATATAGGGTCAGAGGAGATCAAACTTTCACTCTTCGCAGATGATATGACTGTACGTCTGGAAAACAACAGGGATTCTACTACAAAACTCTTAGAAGTGATGAAGGAATACAGTAGCATCTCAGGTTACAAAATCAACACTCATAAATCTGTTGCCTTTATATATACCAAAAATAGTCAAGCTGAAAAAAACAGTCAAGGACTCTATTCCATTCACAGTAGTGCCAAAGAAGATGAACTATTTGGGAGTTTACCTAACAAAGGATGTGAAAGATCTCAATAAAGAGAACTATGAAACTCTAAGAAAAGAAATAGCTGAAGATGTTAACAAATGGAAAAACATACCATGCTGATGGCTGGGAAGAATTGACATTGTTAAAATGACCATATTGCCCAAAGCAATATACAATTTTAATGCAATCCCTCTTGAAACTCCACTGTCATACTACCAAGATCTCAAAAAAAATATACTTCATTTTATATGAAATCAGAAAAGACCTCCAATAGCCAAGCTTTACTTAGAAATAAAAACAAAGCAGGAGGAATCATGCTACTAGTTCTCAGATTATACTATAAATCGATAGTGATCAAAACTGCATGGTACTGGCACAAAAATAGCGAGGTGGATGCATGGAATAGAATAGAGAACCAAGAGATGAACCCAGCTACTTACTGTTATTTGATCTTCGATAAGCCAATTAAAAATCTTCAGTGGGGAAAAGATTCCCTATTTAACAAATGGTGCTGAGTGAACTGACTGGCAACCTGTAAAAGTCTGAAACTGGACACCTTTCACCATTAACTAAGACTCCCACTGGGTTAAAGATTTAAACTTAAGACATGAAACTAAAAAATACTAGAAGAAAGTGCAGGGAAAACACTTGAAGAAATCGGCATATTTTACAAGGAAGACCCCTCAGGCAATTGAAGCAACACCAAAAATACATTACTGGGATCTGATTGAACTAAAAAGCTTCTCCACAGCCAAAAACACAGTATGTAAGGCAAAGACAGTCCTCAGAATGGGAGACGATATTTGCAGGTTATGTCTCTGACAAAAGTTTAATAACCAGAATCCACAGAGAACTCAAACATAGCAAGAAAAGAACAAGTGATTTCATCTCAGTCTGGGCAAGGGACTTGAAGAGAAACTACTCTGAAAAAGACAGGCACATGGCCTACAGATACATAAAAAATGCTCACCATCTCTAATCATCAGAGAAATGCAAATTAAAACCACTTTGAGATATCATCGAACCCCAGTAAGATTAGCCCACATCACAAAATCCCCAAACCAGAGATGTTGGCGTGGATGTGGAGAAAAGGGAACACTTGTGCACTGCTGGTGTGAATGCAAACTAATACGTTCCTTTTAGAAAGATATTTGGAGATCACT
>CAUYON010109037.1:0-30782 GCA_963573935.1 Arctocebus calabarensis
TCTATCTTTTTTCTTTTAAGTTTTCTTTTTTTTTGAGACAGAGTGCTGTAGTGTCACAGCTCACAGTAACCTCAAACTCTTGGGCTTAAGCGATTCTCTTGCGTCAGCCTCCAAAGTATCTGGGACTACAGGCGTCCGCCAAAAATCCCACATTTTTTGGTTGTAGTTGTCATTGTTGTTTGGCAGGTCTGGGCTGGGTTTGGAATCACCACCTCTGGTATATGTGGCTGGCGCCCTAGTCGCTGAGCTACCCGTGCTGAGCCAAAAATGCATCTATTCTATTGATTCCTTTTTTAAAATTCTCTATTTGTCCTGTTTTTTCCCCCTTTTATTCTTTCTCACTTTTCTTACATAAGAATACTCACAGCTCTCCAGAATGATTCACTAGAGGATTGGAACACAGTGTCATCTGAGGACTTATCTATTTCGATGTTATATATCACACATTCTCCTTATTTTTGCTTTACTATCTACTTTGTTAATTTGGAGCCTATCCTCCTTAAGGCTACAAGAAAAATAAATAGAAAATATTCAAAAAATCTATATGTGTCTCCAATGATTCATTTTTGATATTTCCTCTTTTGAACTCTACTCTTAAGCTTTAGTTTTCTTGGGCATGAAATTGTAAGCCACAAAACATTTTTCCTTGAAATTTTGACATTATCTAACTCTTCCATTCCTTTTATGTTTTTGGCATTAATTTTATTAAATATTTTTAAACTTTGTGATTTATACCTTGCTACCATAAATTGTCTTTAACTGTTCTTGTTTCATAGAAATAATATTCACAGTGATTTAAATAATGATTTTGAGGCTTCCTCTATTGTTTCTATGGCAATTTAAATCTCTTTTCTGTTGATATTTGACATTTCCATAGGTTTTTTTTGTTTGTTTTTGAGACAAGAGCCTTAAGCTGTGGCCCTGGGTAACGTGCCATTGCTTCACAGCTCACAGAAACCTCAAACTCTTGGGCTTAAGTGATTCTCTTGCCTCAGCCTCCCTGGGAGTTGGGACTACAGGCACCCATCACAATGCCAGGCTATCTTTTGGTTGTAGTTGTCATTGTCATTTGGCAGGCCCGGGCTGGATTCGAACCCGAACAGCTCTGGGGTACATGCCTGGTGCCCTAGCTGCTGATCTAACTTCTCCGAGCTGACATTTCCATAGCTTTATTATTGAGATTATTATCCATTAGAGGATTTCCTACACCCATGATTATTGATACTCATTCCTATTTAAAATTTAGTATCTAGATATAATTCATGAACTGGTCTCTCAGAACATTAAGCATAAGATAATTTAAAACTGTGAAAATAGTAAACTTATACAGAGTATTTAGATAGCTGTCTTTTTTGTTAGGAGACATTAAATATAACTAACTTCTCTGGAGGGTCCAATTTCTTTATGTAAAGATTCTCTAACGTATGGGATGGAGGTGGGGAAGAGAGCTGTGTCTCTCTGTCATGTCTACTTTCAATCAATCTTCCTTCTTTTTACTGCATTGTTGTTTACCAGTATGTGCTGCTTCTGTCTCTTTTTATTATTTTGCAGAGTAAAATCACTGTCTCCTTGTTACTCTTTTCTGTGGGGATTAGGTTTCAACTTATACTATTAGGTGAGGTTAGCTATTATCTCTGAGATCTGCTTTATTTTTTTTAAGTTTTGTTGAAACAATTCATCTCCTATTTTCTATACTTTCATTCTTTTTTGTTTTGTGGAATTAAATAATAAAGAATCTCTCCTGGCCCAGTTTCTCTTCAGTTTTCTATGAACCTTTCCTAGATAAGGCCTTTTCACTGTCCTATAAAAAGTTGAGCAGACATTAACTTCATTTCTAATAGTTCAAGGCCTTATCCCTAGCATGATTCTAGTTCTCACCTTAAAGTGCTTATCTGAGAAAACTTCAGATTGCCAGAAGAATTTACTGTTTGTTTTAGCCAGTACCAGAAGACAGGGCGCCTGTCTCAATGGGAAAGAAGGAGCCTATTTTCTATTATGTGACAGTTAGCAAACCTAAACTGGAAGAATTATCGGTAAACCTTTTAACAAATTCCACTTAATAAATACCATAATTAAAATTATTTAATACATAATTTAAAAGCTATTATTATTTATTATAATAAAGTTTCTGTAAGCCTAATTTCCAGATCACAATGATATGTAAGTGACTGAGTGCTTCTGAGAAATTTTATAGGTAAGGTGTTCTAAAGATACTTGATGAATACTAAGAACTCAAAAATGTTAGCTTTTTTCATCCTCTGTCGCTTCCTCATCTTCTAATCTCCTATCTTTAAAATTTACTCTTGAATTCTTTTACATGCCTATAATTAAATTTTATTTTTTAAGCCGACTTTAAAGCTTTGGCCTTAATGGAGTAGAGGCATTTAGTTATAAATTGTACTTTATGTGCATGATATTCAAACTTTCTGTTTTTTATTTTCACGCTACAAACCAAGTTTCAGTTTCTTAATAATTTAAAAACATTCATTTAATCTTTATATTTTAATACTTATTATGTTTAAGGATGAATGTCTTTCTAATTATCAGATCAAATGGGAAACATCTTTTATTGTCATATAAGAATATTAACATTTTATTTCTACACATTACTCTTCCATCTTCCTGTTTATCATGTTAAATTACTACCCTTATTATGTATATTCTATTGTCAAGATAAAATATAAAGATAAAATCTTGACAATAAAATTCATTGCTTTACAATCTATATACTCTCTATATGTAATTGTTTTAAAATCTACATATATTCTCTATAAAAATAAATCATGTGGTGTAATGCTTTTCCCCAGTCTTGCTATCTTTCTGTATTTGTCTTTGGTTGGTGGCAATACAAGCAAATTCGAGTAACTTTTCATAAAGGTATACAATATATATTTGTAATCTTCAGATCTGTAGATATGTTTGAAATATACTGTGTCTTTTGGCATTTTGGTAAAGGAGACTTCTATTTGTTTACATCTTTTAAACGTAATATACTTAAATGAGATATTTGAAAGTTGTGTTTCTACTTGAGCCCACTTTACAGAAATGCGTAAGTTGACTATTTTTATTGAAGTAATGCCATTTTTAACATTTAAAGAGCGATACAAAGTAAATTTTTCTTAATATAGTATTCTTATCAAATATAAAGAATGGTTCTGGATAACAACTTCCTAGAAAAATCTGGGCGCATATTGATTTTGATAGGCTGAAACAATGAGCCTAAAGCAGCATGGTAACATTCAACATAGCTCAATGAAATGATCTGTATTTTAAACCAAATTTTTTTGAAATTATTTTATATCAAAATAGCAGGTTTGGCTCCTTCACCAGGATATCATTATGAGGTAAAATATATTTGTAAATAAAATATGATTGAATGCATACTTATTTTATTTCTTCTAATAAAAGTAATCAATAATTCCACTATTAATCAATAATCAATACTTCAATAATCAGTAATTAATACTTCCACTTCACACATAAAACTTAGAAAATATGGTTATATTTGTCACCTGATCATGTAGTTTCTTTATATGCTGGCCAAATCCAAAAGTCAACCTAAATGTACGTAGTTTAAAGATCTTGTTATGGGAAGTAATTTAATGCTGAATAAATAGGCTACTCAAGCTATTTGGAAACACATTGGATCAAAGAGAAATTTGTCTTGTTTTATGTTTCTGCAGAATGCTAAAATAAGTTTAAAACAAGAAGTTATATGAAGTTGGATGTCAGCTCAACATAAAGAGTAATTTAACAATTAGCTTTATGATGTAGGGTAAAAACTTTTCTTAATGTGGTGAACTACGTATTTCTAGAAAAATGTAAACAGATATAAGATTGTCAGAAGGAATTTTTCAGTTCCTCTTTCCTATAACATCAAATCTGTACACAAGCTAAAGTAGGCAGTGTTTAATTTGAACTATAAAAATGTTCTAATGATATTGGACAAGTTTTTAGTTAATATATAAACATGGATTATAGACTGAAAAAGTCTTGCTAAATTATATATTATTTTAAATATTGATTGCCTACTTTTTTCATTTAAAAATACATATGAAGCATATGACTTGTTCAAAGCATGCTGATAAACACCAGGGAGACAGCAGTGGTGAGTGCAGATGTTGTCTCTGCTTGATTGGACCTTGTGACAGGCTAAATAACACTCTCCTCCCCCAAATGCCTGTATTTTAATCCCAAGAAAGCACGTGAATAATTTACTTTATAAGGTAAAAAGAAAAATGTAAATGTGATTTAGGTAAAAGTCTTAATATGGAGACATTATCCTGAATTATCCAATTACGACCAATATAATTGAAAAAAGTAAAAGGGATGCAGTAGGCAGAGCCAGAAATGGTGATGAGATGAGGGACACAGAAGGAAAAGAGGGGGACAGCAAATGAAATAAGATGCTGTAGTGATGCAGGGACATGAACCAAGAAATATAAGCAGCCTCTGTAGGGAGCTGTAAGGGAAAGGAAATGGAAATCTCCAGAAGAAATGCAGCCCTGATGACACCTTGTTTTTATCCCACTGATACTGATTCTGAACTTATTACCTCCAGAACAGTAAGATAATAAATATATGTTTTAAGCCACTAATTTGTGACAATTTGTACATTAACAGAAGTTAAAACCATGGACAGAGCTTATATTCTACTATTGCTCTAAAGTTTTCATTCTTGGAAAGTAATAAATACCATTAGTGGTCACTGTGACAGAAGCTGTTAGATATTCTCCAAATATCCATTTCCTCTTCTTTTTGAGAACAAGCTAGCTTTCTTTTAATAAATGTGTCATCACATGATGGAGGTCTAGCCAATATAAACTGAGGTGATGTGTTAATTTCCACGTCAAATGTTTTAGAAGGAGGTGTAGTTCCCCGCAGTCTTTGTTCTTACACCAGTTGTATACCAGGGATTCCAATAGGCCCCAGAGGACCACAGAGCCACAGGAACTGTGGACTACTATGTCAGCAATAAATCAGTGACTATTGTAGTTTATCTAGGGTCTTTCATATTAAGAGGTCTATTTTAAACTATAGTAAATTTCATCCTAAATAGTACTAAATTTATTAGATTGAAGTGGAATAGCACCATAAAAAATTAACTATGGTATTAGTATCTATTGTTAGATGGCAAGGCTTAGTGCTAGCTAAAGTATTTACGTGTTAGACAAAAAAAAAAAAAAAAAAAGATGTATATTCAGTTTAGACAATGGCAGAAAATGCAAAATCACTCCCTGAGATAATTTAGAAAACAGATTGAGTACTTCCTGAGCTGTAGCTGTAGAATGAGATTTCTTAACAGTGATACTATGGAAATCTGTGCAGGATATATTTTTTTTTCATCAAGGGATATACTTTGCATTATAGGATGATTAGCAATACCCCTGACTAGTACACACTAGAAGCCAGTACATCTTTCCCCAGTCTTGACCATTAGGAAAGTTTCCAGAAATTTCCAACTGTCTTTTGGAGGCCAAAATTGCCTCTAGATCAGAATTACTCTTCTAAAAGAAAAAGATAGAAAGAATCACAATAGTGTTTGTTGTTCCTTACAGCATAGAAATATAAGAAAGAGCAAAGAGCTCACATAAGAATTGCCTGGTTTAAACACATAAATAACAAAGGTTATTCTACCTTTATTTGGATTTCCACAATATTATGAAAACAACCTGCTTTGAGATCCCAAGAAATAGGAGACAAAACTATAAATATTTTGAGTTACAATGATTTTAAAAGATTTCTCAGTTAAACACAAGGAGTCAGGGCTGTAGTAGAGACAAGGAAAGGATGATTTTTCTTCTTATCAAAGTTTTTTTTTTTTTTTTTAATGGTGAGTGAGAGAAAAAAAAGAAAGAGAAAATACAAGGAAACTTTATGTCAAGAAAAGAACTTTAATTGTGACTTTGAACATATTATGTTGATAGACTAGAATTCTAAAATATTTAGATGATTTATTGCCAAACAAAACACAAGACTTGTAATAATAAAACAACTCTAGTATCATGAAACATGCACAAATAGAAAATACTAAGAAAGAAAGTCAAGTAGGGTATATTTTTCCAGACCAATGCTGGATATCATGAGGAATAGTAAAGAACAAGGAAGGATATTAAAAAGGGGGAGATGAAACATATGCATGAAACAGACAAGGTGCTTTACTTCATAGCTAATCAGGGGTCCAATCAGAAAATATCCCCACCTATCACAACAATGGAACTTCTAGCTCCTTGCATAGTCAAATTCCATCATTGTCTTATCTTTCCCATTCTTACCTTTTCCAAATGGGTGATATTTTTGGTGATTATTATCTTCTTCCACTAAGAAATAGTAAAAATAAGGGTTGGATATATATAACTTGCTCTATATTTTGCAATGGTTCAGGCTAAAGAAGCTGTGCACTGACCAAGATATCCTCGATAATCAGCCAAATACAGTAAGTAGAGAGAGTCAGTGTCTATTTAGAGACATGCATGAGCACTTTCTATTCATGGAGATGCCTTGTAGAAAGATTTGGTAGGCAGAGGCATTGATCATTATAAAGAATATTAATTATCTTCTAAAAATCTTTTCATTTTTGTCCTGGACATATACCTATATTTTATTCTCCTTCTCTATTGGAATTAGGTATATATTTTGATTGGGCTCTTAGCAAATAAAATGTGAGAAGTGAGGTTTGCCATTTCTGAGAGAAAAAGCCTTAAAGAGAAGACATTGTTTCTTAGTATCTTTTTTCCTCATCCAGTTAGTAGATGATTAAGATACCCTATAAGTGGCAAAGTCCTCAGATTACTGTACAGAGAAAACTTGACCATGAAACAACCATTCTGGACTATCATAGCAGCATGGAAAAAAAAAATAAAGCAAATGCATCTCTTGTATGTGAGTTATTGTACTCCCCTCAAGTTTTTCTTCCTTCCTTCCTTCCTTCCTTCCTTCCTTCCTTCCTTCCTTCCTTCCTTCCTTCCTTCCTTCCTTCCTTCCTTTTTCTTTTTTCTTTTTTTGGTCACAGTTGTCATTGTTGTTTTAGCTGGCCAGGGCCGGGTTTGAACCTATCAGCCTGGTTATATGTGGCCTGTGCCCTACTGACTGAGCTACAAGCACCGCCTCAAGTCTATTTTTCATAGTAGCTAATTACCAATAGTAATTATAATTATGTTGTTAGGTCTTATTTGGGAAATAATGACTTTTACCCTGATAATAACAAACTACATAGACAATACTCTATGCTCTGTCTATTTCACAGTTGCCTCATATACACAGTTTAAACGTTTGAACCTGTATCCACTGATTGACTTCATGCATCAAAATCTGAAATAGATGAGAAATACATGAATAAGGCATCTCTCGACATGCTGAAATCAGCAAGATTGTGGGTAACCACATGAAAAAGACAACATTGAGAACAAGTAGCCCCACAACCACCCCTTCAATAGCCAACATACTTTATAATATTTGATATTTTCAATGCAATCTAAGGGCAAAGAGAATTCATGAATGAAAACATTTATTTCCACTCCTATGGTAAAGGAAGATGCAAGGTAAAGTTTCAAGTATTTTTCTTCTAAAATATTTTTGTTCTTATACACTGAGCAATGGATTGAGATATATGGTATATTCAATGTAGTTTAAAGCCACGTAATTTCTCTATTATGATATTACCTTAATATATACTATTTTATAGGGAGTTAAAGACAAAAAGGAATGATGTGATGTAGTAAACATATTCTTCAGAATGCACATAGATGTGAATGTCCTTATTAAATCAATCCTAAAGCATCTTCTGGTATCATAGCCATTAACGTAGTTTTAAATATCTTAAGTATATTCGTGATAAGAACAGAATACACTATTTAAAACATTGAGAATTTGGAAATAAGTTAAACATACAATAAGAAAACCCATGACCACATGACAAAAATTATCATTTGTTGTGACTTTTGTCCCATTTAAAGTGGTATAAATGCAATTCTTAGTTTCATTTAATGTTATACCTCAGAACACTGTTTGAAATATGCAGAAACAAATATCTGTGTCTTTTCCACATGAACACACCCTTAACAAGTGCTTGCACACATATGCACACATTTGCAATAATCTTTTAGTGAATTAACTCATTGTTAACTTTTATTGCCACATTGTAGACTTAAAAAGTTAATTTCTAATTACAATCAATATGTACATTTTTTTCCATTGACAATAGATTTGGGCTTACAAATATGTATTTTTTATAAAAATTACAATGTGAACATTATAAAATAGCTAATTGAGATGCCAGAAATCTGCTAAACTTTATCTTGGTGCATAGCATTTTTATTTATCATTTGGTTTCTAAAATAAGATTAAAGTAACAATAAAAATGACTACTTATTTATTTCTGCAAGGTAATACATTTTATATGCGGTATGTTATTGTCAGAGAGTTTATGGGTTTAATCTTGTTATTTGGCATTTGCTATGAAGGACCTAAAATATCCCAATATGTATTTCCCATAACTAGAGAACTAGAATTTAATTTGTTTCATGTTTTCACCTAGTCCCCGACCATTCGGGCTGTATAGTAGGTAACCTTGATCAGATCTGCTCACGGTTTCATGATCCCTGGCCTAACCTGCCTTCCAGTTCTTAACTAACTCTTCCTTTGTTCATTACACCTTCTGTGATCCAGGTCACATCTTCGATTTGTTTTACGAAACTACCAGTTTAACTCTCAATGAAAATCCCACAATTTTATATCAGTTTATTTTCAGATGTTGCCTTTTCAGGTTTTGACCTATAAAGTTAGATGTCAAGGGCTCAATTATTTCTTCATATCCACCTAAATCTTTCTGGGATTGCTGAATTCTTCTCTGACAATTTTCTTTTGCTGCTACACAACAGAGTTTCTTATAAGTTTACTTGAGAGAGTATATAACATTTAAAGTTATTAAGACTTTGACCATTGAAAGTGTATTTGTTTATATTAAGTGATTTACAGAGGCATTTCAGAGAAGAATGATAAACCAATGATCCAAAATTTAGATACAATTTGTATCATTAAAATATGGCAACGAAGAAGCTAAAATGATCTTTCAGAAGTCATATTATTAGCAATTTAGTATTTTACTTTAGAATTTAAAAAATTCAGCATTTATTATTTATATAATCAAGAATACATTATTTACTAAAAAAAAAAAAACTCATTGAAACAGTCCAACAAAATAAAGCATTGGGTTCAAGGTTTTTCAAAGAGATAACAGAATTTACTAACAAATTAAATGTAATTTGAAAATGATGGACATCAAAGGCTTCGTTTGTTAAAGAAGCTGTTTTGAAAAGACATTGCCTTAAGTATGAACATATTTAAATTAATTTTATGATAGAAGCAAGGTTTATCAGTTTATAAACAGCTGAAAATATATTAATAGCAGTTCTGAAATAATATAATTGAAGATTTACAACTTTATTGTTGCCCTTTCTTCTTATATTTCAAATTGTGTTTCCTTAATAAAAACTCATGAAATAGTTGTTATTTATTCTGTTTTTAAGCCCCAATAGAAAAAGCATAAAATTCTGTAGTTATATCCTTTGCTTGAACTTGATCCATTCTGGGTTGAAAGTAATGATATTTATTAAATTAATGAATGGGTGATTACTTATTGCATTTAGCTCCATGTGTCAGGCACTTTTGGTTATTATTTATGTGTATTACTATTTCTTTGAAATAAACATGCTCTTTATCAATATTGTGTGCTTGATACTGTTATTTTATCTGATTCATCTAGAACAGAATTGCCAAAGGACCTATTTTGTAGATATTGATTATTTTAATTTAAACATGAGCCTTTGAAGTCATCATGCATTCATATATCTAGTACTTAAAGCGAAACAAGGAATGTAAGATTACTAAGATTTTTATCTTCTTCTCCTTTACATCACGGTTCTAACAATTTAGAAATGATTTCTCCATTGAAATGTGTAATCTCTTCATCAAAGAGAATTTTGAAGTTCTAGTCTAGGAACTATGGAAGATCTTAGTTAATATTTATGTGAATGTTAGCATCAACATGGTATCTATCTGGGTAAAATAAGCTTTGATCATTTCTTGATAATTACATAGATTGACTTTTGTTATCCGACAGGTCTTATCTAATAAGACTAGAATCGACAAGGTTCTGTTACTCTCAAGGTAGTCAGACGCCTGCTTCCTTAAGGGGAGGGTCATGTCTGATGTTTCACGCGTGAAAGAGGCAATTGCCCAGTTCTCAAAGTGAGAGTTAGATGTTGAATGCAAGGAGTACGTCTTCATGTCTTTATCTCTCTGTGATTTCTCACTTGATCTAGATAAGAGCTCAGTGCTCAAGGAATGATGATAAACAGCAAAAAAAGAAAATTAAAAATAAAAGCAAAAGGGCTTTGCAGTTTTCCTTGGATTATGTAAAAGATCAGCCTGGCATCCACAACTCAAAAAGGAACCAATTTATTCCGAATCAAAATATTGCATTTCTGGTACCCAGAGTGACAATGACAGAGTTATCGACAGGTGAGACTGCAGTTTATTTATGGCATAAAGAATAGATGTGTGATCAATTCTTTGCTGAGAGATGGTCATTTTGGCACCTCACTCATAGTCACATGCTATAGAGAAAATGCATCAGTACTAGCACAGAAGGTACCCCTTACAAACAATTACATATGATAGACGCATTTGAAAGAAGCACTTTCTGGTACAAATACCTTCGTTATAATGTGAGTTTTAGTCTTCTGGATATAAACCTAGTAGAGGAATTGTAGGATGGAATGGCAGGTCTATTTTTAGAACCCTAAGTGTTCTCTAAACATCTTTCCAAAAGGAAAGTATTACTTTGCATTCCCACCAGCAGTGTAGAAGTGTGCATTCTCCACATCCATGCTAGCAAGAATGTTTACTGCAATCCAATTCATAATTGCTAAGTCATGGAAGAAGCCCAAGTGCCCTTCGACCCAAGAATGGATTAGCAATTTATGGTATAAGTACACCATGGAATATTATGCAGCCTTAAAAAAGATGGACACTTTACCTCTTTCATGTTTACATGGGTGGAGCTGGCAGTTATTCTTCTTAGCAAAGTATCTCATGAATGGAAGAAAAAGTATCCAATGTACTCAGCCCTACTATGAAACCAGTTTATAGCTTTCATATGAAGGCTGTAACCTAATTGCAGCACAAGAATATGGGGAAAGGGGATGGGGAGGGAAGGGGAGGAGGGAGGGTGATTGGTGGGACCACACCTAAGGTGCATCTTACAAAAGATACATGTGAAATTTACTAAATGTAGAATACCGAAGTCTTAACACAATAACTAAGAAAATGCCCTGAAGGCTATGTTAACCTGTTTGATGAAAATATTCCAAATTGTATATAAAATCAGCACATTGTACTCCATGATTGCATTAATGTACACAGCTATGATCTAATAAAAAAAGGAAAATAAAATAAGAGAAGAAAGATGCACTTTGTAGATGAGCCAAAGATAGATAAGCAACAATTATTATAAATATATAGGAAGGTAAGATTTCTTTTATTACAACAAAGAAACATTCTATTTGGAAATTATTCCTTTTCTCCAAATCCAATTCTAATTAATGTCTCTTTGCTAAATTTCTACAGTTTTCCATAGAATGGAAGTATTTTAAGCTTTAGTGATAGGACAAAGAAGTCAAAGGAAACCGACAATAGGGTTTTCAAACGGAAACTAAGTATATTTCTCATTTTCAAAACCTACAGATTTAGCTCAAGATTACTACATATTTTCCTCTGATACCACTGAAATTTGTGTTTAAATATGTAACTTGTTTTGAGCATCAACTCTTCCTAGAGGAAGTATTTATAGAAATCTGTATTCATAATATGAAAAAGAAGTTGTCTGCACAAATCACAATCTTTTGTTGAGATAAATATTATTTTTTTATTGGTACAAGTTACACATGATGGTCCCAAGAAAATTATAGGTGTATTATACCTACACAATAAATATATGTAAGAGATCTAAAATGAGCAGAAAAACATCAATCATGAGCACAATTGCAGTAAATTACTGCATATACTTTGCTAGTTTTAAACTAAGAACTTTTGTTCTTTGTATTTCCAGCAAGGATTAAAGGATAAAATGTAGTATGTCTCCCTCTTTGCTACAGTATAGGTAAGCTATGACTAATAGAAAAATTTAAAGAAATTTCTACTTTTATCAATTACTTTGTAATTTAATACAATATTATTTTTAAAATTTCAATAATATGGATTTATTTATGTGCTTTTTAATTTTTAAAAATTCCTGATATTGTTTTTTTGAATTATGTATTTTAATATGTTAGAATATATTGATAAATAACTTTTGTGTAATTCTTTATTTGGTAGTGTCAATAACTTGTATAAAATTTGGAAAATTCACTGTTATTAATCAACAAGACATGATTTTTTCAAAAGCTTATTTTATATCTGAATAGATTTTCTCATAAAGCAATGAGGTTGCTGATATTTAAATGCAAATTGGTGTGTCATTATTAAACTCTATGCTCAGGCACCACCAAATTACTTTTGACTCATAATTAAACACTTGTTTTAGGCATTTGAACTCCCTACTTAATAGAACAATCAATTGCTACATATATTTGAACACTGAAGACTGGCTTCATAAATTGGATCTCACACCATGATGTTTCCCAGCTTATCAGAGAACACCCATAGAAAAATTAACCATTAACATCTTAAGGTACTTAGCAAATATTCCGATTATTAAATGCATTCAAGCTGATGCAGGACAGGGCGGCCCTACAACTGCTGCCTTGGCCCTGGCGGTGCTGATGCTGTGGCGGATGGAGGAACCAGCTTGCAGAAGTGCCGGACACCTGTGTGGAAGACACTGGTGCCTTGCTGTCTCCTTCCCAGGCTCTTTTGACTGGTCAATATCATGTCAGTTTCTAGGGCCTGGGTCTTCATTGGACAGCTGGCTGTAACTGATGAAGACCCACACCCTAAGAAGTTGGCAAAACAACTCCCTGGGACTATATAAACCCCTGAATAGAGAGCTCGGGGGGCAGACCTCGCTAGACCTCAGAGAGGGAGCAGGAGAGTTTGTTCCCCTCCAACGCAGACCTGGGCTGGACCTTGGAGAGGGAGCAGAAGAGTTTGTTCCCCTCCAGGGTTCTCTTTGCCTAGAGGGTTGGTTTTTTCCTCTTGTATTTCTTCTTTCTTGTAAATAAATCCTGATTTACCACTACTCTTGTGGTCCCTCGATTCCTTCTTCTTCGAATTGCTGAGACTAAGAGCCTGAAATTCTGGTATCAACACTAATACATACATGTACACAAACACACACACACATATATTTTCTTACTTTAATTTCGTTTTCATTTTGTTTTACAGAAGAGAACTCAATATGTTGTCCAGACTCATCTTGAAATCTGGAGCTCAAGAAATCTTCCTCCTTCTGGAAGATTACAGGCATGTGGTACTAGGCTCTGTATTTAAAAAAAAATTCTAAGTTATTAGTTTTTATGACTGAATCCATGGATGTAAATTGTATTATACAGAAGAAAGGCAAGTAGAAAACACCACACTCTGTTTGTTAAACACATTCAGCTCTGGAACAGAGGTCTTCTCTGCCAATACTATTTCAACCTACCATTGCAATGTTAGGCCTTTAACGTTACTTACAAGTCAGTAAGCATTCTTATGTGACTATTAATGGTACTTCTACATTTTGGTGGCACCTCACACATTGCCCTCTGGGCTTCATAGTCATCCCTCTACCTCTCTCTGTATCAGGAACTGAGATGTGAAAGGACACAAATCTTGCTTTTTATTTTCTTTCCAATTAATTTTCATAATAAATGTAAATATATTTCCTTATCTATTATTATTTTAAATCCCAGAATGGCTTCTACAGTATCTCAAAAGAAAAAAGAGCCCCCCAAAAAAGAAAAATTGTGGAAGAAGGAAGATTGCTGAATGAAAAGTGAACAGGTAACTTCTTTCTTGCATAGACAAATAGTAAAGTACACTGCTTAATGTGTAGGGAACTTTTGCAAGTTTTCAGAGACTGTAAATAGAAAAGGTATTGCATTCAAAAACATGCTGCCAAATTCGATATCTTTAAAGGATTGTGCCATAAGGATAAAGCAGCAGAACTGAACAAAAGTTTGTCTTCCTAACAAAGAAATCCAAAACCATTTACTGATGGTGAGTTTGTTAAACGATGTAATGAAAGCATGGTGGATATATTTGTCCTGAAAAAAAGAGGACGTATTTCTAAAATCACTTTGTCTAACCAGACTATAGTCAGGAAAATTGAAGAACTTGGAAAATCTATTGAAAGAAGTTTGGAGAATAAACCTGTTAATTTTAAATTTTTATGCTTTGGCGATGGACAACAGCACTTATGCTATAAATACACCTCAACTTGCCATATTTATTAGAGGTATTGATGAGAATATAATGTCACTGAAGAAATGGCTTCCTTAGTGGCACAATAAATCAAGAGATTTATACAAAGCAGTAAAAAGTATGTTAAAATAATTTTCTTTATCCATTCTCAATATATGTGGTACAGTTAATAATGGTGCCCCAACAATGGTAGGTTAAAGAAAAAGACTGGTAAAATTAATAGAAGATGATGCAATTGACATCTACAACTCACGTTTCATGAAGTATCATTGCATAGTACATCAAGAAAATTTATGTGCAAAAGCTTTGAAAATGGATAACGTCATGCAAATCATCACCAACACACTGAATTTTATAACAGGCAAAGGATTGAATCATTGCCAATTCCAAGAATTTCTGAAAAGTATTGATGCTAACTATGGTGACATCATTTACTTTTTGAAAGTAAGACGGCTAAGTCGAGGACAAATGTTGAAAGATTTTATGATTTGCAACACATCATCAAGTCATTTACGGTATCAAAAACTAAATTTGTGCCAGAACTTGATGACGAAACTGGCTTAGAGATTTAGCAATTTTAGTGGAATTAACTGCTTAAAGAAAAATTTGATCATGTTTCTTTACAGGACTTTTATAAGTCCTATTTTCCCAAAGACAAATATCCCTCGCTTCACATCCATGCTTCATTCATGTCTTTGTTTTTTGGTAGCACCTACGTTTACAAGGAACTGTTCTGAAGAATAAAGCAATTGAAGAGTAAAATTAATACCAAAATATCTGAGGAGCACCTTGAGAATGCACAAAGTATTGCAACTACTTCTGTTGAACTAGATATTCATGCATTCCTTTCTCAAATATGATGCAAAATATCCCACTAGTTTTATGTTCCCTACTTTTGTTTTACTTTTGCAATAAAAAAATCAAAACTAAACCTCCAAGATCTTTTATTACTTAGATGTGTGCATTTTCTATGTTAGTAATCACAAGTTTGGGACCTGCTTGATTATTTGAAAAGACTTCGTGAATGGGTTTCTGATTAATTAGTATTATTGTGTGAGGACTATTTTGCTTCTCTGTGATGGCAGGTATCATGAAAATTATTCACGGATCTTTTATTTGCTCATCAGCTTTTGTTAATGTTGTGTATTTAATGTGTGCCCCAAGACAATGCTTTTTCTTCCTATATAGTTTAGAGGAACCAAAAGGTAGGAAATCCTGGTCTAAAGAGATATGATGAAGCCCAAGTATATGTGAGTATGTCGTCTGCTTCCTTACACATACTAAGAGGGTATTTAATACTTCTAAGCAGAGACTCAGATGTTATCATTTCTCATAAATTGTGAGATGATGGCATACCACCTGTAGATACAGCTAAACAGACGAGGTTGTAGCAGCTTCCTACATGGTGTGGAAGACCAGAAAGGTGGTGCATGGAAGGGCAAGGAACACCTGTAGACCATGGCATTAGTACGTTCAGGCTCCCAAGGCTTAGAACTTGGATATTCAAAGCCAGAATATCGGCTTATCATTGAAAGATTCTGGAGCCAATCTTTCTATTGGCTCCAGAATGGGAACCTATAGTTAACACTTTACAAGGCAGGTATGTTCAGTCTCATAGGCCAGGGAATAGACAAATTTAGATGTTAGGTTAAGGGCAAAGATCAGGGAAGCTCATTTGGACACCAGTGAGTACTCTTTCCCTGTACATCTCTTTTCCATATATCAAAATCAGGGAGAAGAGGTAATATTCATAAGAAAATAAAAGTAAAAAAAAAACACCATAAAACTTGAGCAATTCAATCAAAAAACCTATATTAAGTAAATGATAGTTTAAATAATACTATATGAAAAATTTCAAACAGAATTAAAAGTAGTTTCTTCTCTCACACCTACATCCAAGTGAGAAGTTTTAAGGAAGTACTGTTTTCCATATTAAAATAAGCCAAAACAAAATTATCATATACTAGTATAACAATACGATATAACAAAGAAAATAGGGAGTTAGGGTTTCATTCAGCTTCTTAAATTTGTTTATTTATTTTTTATTTTTTTTTGGTGAGACAGAGCCTCAAGCTGTCACCCTGGACAGAGTGCTGTGGCATCACAGCTCACAGCACTCCAATTCCTGGGTTCAAGCAAGTCTCCTGCCTCTGCCTCCCAAGTAGCTGGGACTGCAGGCGTCCGCCACAACGCCCGGCCATTTTTTTGGTTGCAGCTGTCATTGTTGTTTGGCGGGCCCAGGCTGGATTCAAACCCGCCAGCTCAGGTGTACGGGGCTGGCACCTTAGCCCGCTGAGCCACAGGCGCCGAGCCCTTAAATTTGTTTTAGTATTAATTCCAAAACTTTCTCTATAACTGGACAAGGCAATGAGCTTCTTTGTGACTTTTCTCTTTCTTCAGTCAAAATTATACCATTTATCTCAAAGTTTTTTTTTTTTTTAAGTCATCAAGTTCAGTCTTATTTTTTAAATGAAGCTAATACAAGCAAATGTAAAGCTTAGTCTCCTCCTTGATATTTCAACATAGTTGTTACCTTGTGCCATTTCACCACAGAAATTATCACATTCCATGGGGGTGGGGGGTGGGGAATATCAATCAAAAAGCAAAGGTAAGTTTATGCTTCTGATTCTCTCTTCGTTCCTTCTTCTCCCAAATCACTCTCTTCTGACTGGCTACTACTAAGGACAACAAACTGCCCCTCACTACTAGCTTGGTTTGGTCTATTGGAAGCAGCTATCAACGACTTTGTTCTTCCAAGTCCTTTTCAATCTGTTTTTGTTTATTAAGTTCTTTTTGCTGCTTCTCTTTTACTCTATTTCTTTTTGTTTTTCTGATGCCCTACGATCCAGTTCAGCATGCAAAGCTATCTGTTTTGCCAATCCGACAGAATCACAAATCTTTTCCCCTTCATTGTTTGACTCAAATATATAGCTGACTGATGACAGATTACTTTCATTTCTCCCTCCTGATGTCCGAAGAACAAATCCAAAAAGGCGTTTATTCTCCTGGTGTGTAGCATATAGAACTACACAGGGTAATGGAAACATTAGCCTCGTAACTTGTGTCTGTCGATCAATTAACTTTAAACAGTCACACGTGACTAATAAATGTGATTCTGTCATACGGAAAAAATGTTATGGATGGCCAGGGCTGCTAAGATTTGGCGCATTGTTTCATAAACAACATCTGGATGGTCATCTGATTTCACCTCCATAGAACCAAGGAACCGGACAATAAATAGCTGATGAAGAATAGAATCTTCAGTTTCAGATTTTGTACTTCCTCCAGATTCTCCAAATGGATTTGTATGCCTGCCTCCTTGGCCAGAGACTTTTGCCTGGCCAGGCTGATCTTCACACACAGGAGAAATTATGTCAAAATGTATTGGGGTGTCTGGAGCAACAAGAGCATTTAAAGAGAGGGCAGCCAAATTTGTGGATTCAGATCCTAAGGATCCTGAACTGCTGGTTCGAGCTGTTGGTGGTCGAGATTGTCCTGCCGGCCACAGGCTCTCATGCCTCTGCTGGAAAGATGGGGAAGGAGTGACAGCTTCTAGAGCTGACTGATTTACTCGTGCAGCAGTTTCCTCTGGATTTTCACTTATGTTTAGATATGTTGTTTACTGTACAGATCCACTCTTCACGGTCTTTTTTACTCTCTGCTTGCAAAATTGAAGATTTTTTTCCATCAAAAGAGGTGATCTGAAAACAGTATCGCCTGTCTTCACAATCCACAGCCATCACCGAACAGTTGTCTATGTCCATGGCCAGGCCTCCTGCTACATCTCCACGGGCCTGACTCATTAAGTTTCCACCTTGCGTGAAGTAAAACTGTCTATCCCAGGTAGATGACACCAAGCCTGTTTTATTTCTAGCATTAAGGTATCCAGCCTTTCGGGTTAAATTTTGATTAACAGGAAATTTGGTGGGGTCTGGGTCAGGCATATATAAAGGGTCACTGGCTACTTCCAAATCCTTATTGTCTGCTGCATTGTCTCTACATCACTGTCCATTTCCCTGCGAACATTCTGTACACTTGTTCCAATATTTGCTAAAAAGTCTTACAGTTTACTGAGATTTTCAGAACCCATCTTAAAGAAACTTATCTGAGCTTGCATGTACCCAAGTTCTAACAATGCTATTTTCTTCTTGTAGTGAAGGATATTTAATGCACAAAAATAATGCATCATGGTCCGGTGTTGTTTCTTTCTGGAAGTGTGCCCATCTTCTGTTACTTCATATTTCACCTTATCATTTTCTCTTTTTTTTTTTGACAATCAGCTATATCTGTTAATTGCAGCAGCATGATCATTCCTCGCAATCTGAAATACTTCCCTTAATGTGAGTATTTCTTTCACATCTCTTTCTTTAAACTGGGTAATGGGGAACATCATGGTATCAGCAAGTTGAGTTGAAAGTACTGCATGACACGAGCTAAGTTCATCTATAACGTTTGAAAACTGTTGTAATGTAGAGCTCATAACTTCATCATCACCCCCCAGTGGGAGACGCTGTTTTTCATATTCTTTCAAAAGTTTTGAAGTCAGGTGTGTTGCTGCACTTAATTCATTCTGTGCATCATAAATTCTAGACATAGCTTGATACAATTGGTTCATATAGTTGGAAATAGCTGTTGCATCTTCTTCAAATACACCCGAAAAAGACCTTGTCTGGGGGCTGTCTTCCAGAGTCTCCTCGATGAGCAGCTTGTTGATCCCCGGCATCGTGGCGGAGTGAGGGCAGCAGCCGGAGATGCAGCAGCCCACCCGCAGCAGCTGACCCAGGCCAGCCCTCTCTTGCAGGCGTGGCCCGGTCCCCGCCGCACAGCCCTTGCCAGGAGCCGAGCAGCAGGGCCAAGTTTTTTTTTTTTTTAAGGTGGCTTTTCTGCCCATAAACTTCCTAGAATCTAACACTTTCTAATTATTTGTTGTGTTTACCCAACACACCACTGTGGGAAGTGTACAAGACAGCTCTTTAGGAAGCTGCTGTCATTTTCAAACAAAAGATAACATTACGGATTTCTCATATCCGTAGTGGTAAAATCAGAAAACCATTAGAGAAGTACCATGAAAAGTATTTTATACACTACATTAATTGCCTATTATTGTACTAAAAATATACAATCATAATTCTATAATTTGGAAAAAAGCACACATGTTAAACAGTTTTTTAATTTATATTTGTTTATTTATTTCAGAATGTTACAAAGGTACCAACGTTTCGGTTACACGCACTACTTCTGTACAGTTTGAGTCGAGGTTATAACCTCCGTATCCATTCCTCAGCTAGCGTGCTTTGTATCCATTAAGTGTGAATTTGTCTATCCCCTCTGCCCCTTCCCTTGTTTATTTCCATGGAATTCTCCTACCACATGTATACATGTGTGTTGATCAATTTAAAACAGAGCACCTGTATTTTTCCATTTTACTCATGCCACATACACCTACATTCTAGCATAAAATGTTTATGGATAACAGAATTTTTTTTTTTTTTTAGTTTTAACTGTTTTGAGTAAACACTCAGAAAGTTCATGGAATAGGGGTATATTTACCACCCTGAGGAACTGACAAGTTGATTTCCAGATGAGTTCTCCCATTTTGTAGACTCACCCTTGATGTTTAAAAATTCTGGTTGAAAAGTAACTCACTAGATTCTCTTCTACATCCTTTAAAGTCAGTGTTATCATCACATCCACTTACACGGGCGACGTCAGGCTGAGAACTCATCCTGTTTGGTCTCCACGAATGGAAGTCTTCTCCACTACATCACACTAGCTCTTTTCATTCATCTGAATAAAAGAAATTAAATGTGCTCAAGGTGTCAGCTACCCTGTGGAGCCTTCCTTTTCCTTCAGGTTTGGCTCACAAATGTGGTCCGCTCCTTCTTTACCACCCTGGCTTCCACTTTATCATCTGCTGATTTTTGCTCTTCATTCTAGGGCAGACTGACCCAGTTTCCTGGTCAAGCAAGGATCCTCTGAAGTTCTGCTTTGGACAGAACTTCCCTCTCTAAGTCTCTGACAGCCTTTGAGGTGATTCCCATGGTCCCCTCACTTGAATGAGGAAGATCAACTTTATCTCCCAGTATCCCACCCTCTGGTGATAAGGCCCCAAACACGTCGGCTCCTATTCTCAAATTCTTAAATGTTTTAATAAAACAACCTCTTAAAATTTTCACTTCTTTGCTCCTCAGACTTGTAGCACATGCTGTTGGGTGTATGAAAGAGACCAAGGAATGACCAAAGTAGTACGAATCTGACCTTCAGGCCCCCTAGAACATGGAACTTTTGCTTCCATTTCAAAGAACCAATCACTCTCCCCTTTTCTGCAAACACAGTCAGAAATCCCAAGATCATTTTCTTTTAAACTAACGCAGAAATCAAACAACAAAGTCTTTAGATTAAAATAGTGGTAATAGTTAAACGACAAAATAAGTATAGATGACTTCACGTTGTTTTCTTGAAATTTTTCATTTTGCGATTGTATTAGCATTAAAGCCGTGCTGACATGGTGTAGAATGTCCACGTGTTAATATTATGGTTCAGATACTCATGCTAGAAATACGACATTATTTCCAGAGTGACAGTTCTGATTCCCAAGGGACAGATACCACATCAGTTATGAAATGCAGCTCTTCTTCAGTCACTAAACACTAAACTGACAGTAGTGTCAACACATTTTGCTCTTTTACAGAAATAAATTAGCTGGCATGTTTCTAAAAGATAATTTATATCATAAGATATCTTTATGACCTTGAAAATGTGGTTTTGAAGTGATGGATTTTGAGGTTATTCATCAATAATTATCATGATGCTTTTATTAAAGTTTTTAAAACATAAAAATGGAAGTTGCCTTCCTGTAATGCCTTTATTACAGCACCACTGCTCTAAATATTTTACATTTTTAAACTCAACTAATTTCAGAGCGACTGTAGGAGATAGTCACCTCTATTTTTCTTGATTTTACATGAAAAGAAAATAAGGCAGAAATACAAAGGGTTTCATCCATATTCATGCAGTTTGTATGATTTGAACACGAAGACCAAGCTCTATCCCCGTAGAGATCTGTTCACTCTTGGAAATTTTAATAAAGCTGGGTTGTCCTGAAACTCAAAATGGAAAACTAACTAGTTTTGAGAATACAAGTAATCATATTATTGACTATTTTCCTATCAATTATATTTTTAAAATATGGAGTTGATCATATGAAAGTGGCTTATTTGCTAATCTTGAGTGTTTGTTCACAGAATGGAATAGGACACTTTTTTGTCTAACTTCCTTAAATAATTATGCTAATCTCATCCAAAAGGAGAATTTTCAAAACTGAGAAATAAAGAATAGTATTGTCCTGCATATCCAGTTCTTCCTTGGCAAAAGGATTAAGTCATTCTTTCTGTTTTCAGTGAGAAGACTGATACACAGAAAGAAACACTTTGCGATCAATTGTGGACTATAGGTGGTGGTTACCTGGAAACATTAGTGCAAATGTAGAACATTAAGAGTATTTTACTCTCTATGTAACAGTCACTCTTCTAGTGCTTAGCATATAAGGAGTACCCTTATCAGTTTCAAGCACTGGGGAAACCAGGGTATTGGTCAGTACATTTTAAAGGAGGATCCCACACCTGCTAATTAAACAGGTACTCGAAGTTGAGGTTTGCTATTAGATGGCAGGTGGAATGGGGTCTAAGGATACAGCCTCTCTGTTTCAACTGCTTGGCTTCATGTTTTGTGTTTGATGCTTGTTAGCTATGTGACTTAGAAAAGTTTAGTTAATCATTTTAGGTCTCAGTTTTCTCATCTAGAAGGAGGTTTTAGTAAGAAGGTCTGCTTAACTGAGCTATTGGGCAGATTGAATGAAATGGTCCATGTTGAAAGTGCTTTGTGTTACATCCGGCCTGTGGACTGTCTGCAATAATGGTTTAGCTTTCATTTCTTTAAGAATGGAGCTTTATCTATTGTAAAATCTGCTGTCTATATCTGACCTATTCCAGGAACAGTGGATTATAGAATAATTATACAAACCAGTGGATTATAGAATAATTATACAAATCATTATATTCCATTTTCAATCTGGAATTTACCAATAACTGGACTTCTGACCTTCTCTGCCACTCATTTCTCAGACTTCAGTTTAATTATTAGCAAATAGAGTCAGACTAAATGACTTCAAAGTCCTTTCCAGGACTAAAACTTTATGATTTTTATTAAGTGGTGAAATCATCACACAATTTAATCACCCAAAATGTTGGACATCAAAAATCTGAAACATTATTCAAATAAGGCAATGTTTTTTACATAGAAAACACTTTTTTTATTAGTTTAATTGTCCTATGATCTCCAGTTTCATTTTTACTGAAAATAAGTAGATTTTGTTATAATTAAAAAGCGTTTTTAAATGGGTCTGTGTACAGAATTATTGGACAAGTTCTGAAACAAAATTGAAACCAGTATGATTCTGATTTTATCTTCATGTCACAGACACAAAATGATACACATAACAAATATCTCTGATATTCTCAATTTCTCTATTATTCACTGAAGATACAATAAAGTATTATTCATGATAAAAATAAGCAGTAACCTTACAAACTTAAATTCTTTCTTTTCTGATGAAAACTTTCAATGAATTTCCTACCTTTCATATAATTGCTTCTCATGAAATAGTTCCCTTAGGTTCTATTGAAGTTATGTAATATTCACAATATATAGGGACTTGAAGATATTCATGAGGTAAACTAAAATAAATTGTACATTGAAATGGACAGAAGATATCAATATATTTTGATTTTTGAAGTTATTTTCAACACATTGCATATAGACATCTCTGGAACTAGATACCGAAATGAGAAAGCTGATTTCTGATCATCTTTTTGTATCTGTTTTTGAAACTAATGTCTAGGCTGAGTTGCTAACTCTTAGTCTAAGCAGTAAAAAAAATGTTGGTAACTGCAGTGACCATAACGTGTCACCTAGGTGATTGATCTTTTCTGAAATATTGACTAGGTTTCTTTACTCTGTGATATCTCAACATTTTAATACATAAAATATAAATAATAACATTTTCTTAAAGGTTGAGAATAAATTGATGCATTCAAATGTGAGAAGTACCGGAAAGTCACTAATCCTTTGATATGCATAAATTATTTTACAAATAACATTTCTCCTTAGGCAAAAAGGAGAGAAGAGATGTGCAAATGGCTTTGATGTTAACAGCCATCAGCTATATTTATTAAAGCAATTATGTATTTTTTTAATAATGGGAAGCCTACCTTCTCATGATTTTATAGTACATCTTTATAAGCACACATCCTTCTGAAGTTTATCAGATATAAATACTGATGCATTTCCTAGTAGCCATAGTAAGGTACACAGAAATTGTACAATGGAGAATTTTCAAAAACAAATGTTGATAAGGAACCTGCTCCACATAAATACTTTCAAATATGTAAACATAATTGGTATTGATTAAAATGTTAAAGATTGTACTGGTTTTGAATAAAATATATCAAGACATTTACTAAAAGGTACACCAATATAAAACATTAGAAATATATATATATAATTTATAATATATAATAAATGAAAATGTATAAGTCATTCATGTATATGAGTTGATGGTGGTGAGTCTTTGGATATATAACACAGAACATTTGTTATTTCCTTGTGCAGAGTTTTTTAATTCTGCCTGCACAGAAATATTACCAACCTGAGAAGCCCTTTAAAATGTTGATTATACATTATCTTTCCTATACATAAATTATTTTTCAAAAAAGAGTTAAAATATGGGCTATGGGTTAGATTTCCATATAATCTAGTCACTGTTTGTATAGTCATTCTCATTAAGCTAAAATAAATTACCTCTATCCAGTGTCTTAATAGAATCTAGCATTTTTGGAAGGTGGTATAAATTATTTATTAAAGAATGACTAGCTGAACATGCTCAAATCATTTACATCACTGCTTGGAATTAAAATATGCAGAACATTGGGAAAATCTATACTTAAAAATTACATGTATTGTAGAACCATTTTATGCAACCCTCTGAATTGATTGTTCAATGAATTGTTCAAGGGTGGAGTCTAGGCCTTGGTATTTTTTCTGAAGTTGCTCAGGGTATTCAATTGTGAGGCCAGAATGGGGAATAGAGAAGTTTTAATATTTTGAAGTCTGGTTGGAGTTTAGATGGAAATTGGAAGAGGATTTTTAAAATAGAAAATATAACTTTTATAAGGCAGTCCAGGATGATAAGAGATATAATTCCTTGACCTCAGACTTGGAACCATACATCAGAACACGTATTTCTCAAGTAATGCTTTCCATCCATTATTTAAGGTTGTTCATGTGTACTCACATTATTTTTCGTGTGTTCTCTGATTCAAATTGCACCTTAAAGTGGGGAATTTGCAGCAGGCATATGGAACTTCAAAAGTGTTTAATGTTAAGAAGTTGCAGTGGTAGAGTTTGTACTTGAAGGCAGGTTATTCAACTTTGTGGTCAACCTTGAAGCACTTCTTTTTAAGATTGTAGCATGGAAATAAAGTATGATTCCCCAACCAAGAACAACCAGAGGCTATTTATCAGTTTCCCATAGCGAGGGAGTTAACTCTGTCTTTCAGAAACCTAAAAACTTTATAGTGAAAAATAAAGAAAGAAGAGGAAGACCTCAGGTATGTTTTAATTAGAAATTTTGGGCATGGGAAAATTGGAAGCATACTAATAATAAGAGGAACATCATATTTGGTTGATTGGAAAGCATATTTGACTTTCTCTGGTTACTAAGTTGGAAGCAGGAGCAAAATAAATAATAATAATAATGAATCTGCAAGACATTGAGCAAGTTCTGACCATTCGAGGTCGTTTGTTTCACGGGTTGTGGTTTGGTTTCTCAGGATTATATGTGCAGAGCTCTGGGTCAGATACGGATTGTCCTACGTGATCTGGTCACTGTATAGTCAGTCTATAGGCTGAAATAAATTATTTCTCGGTCCAGTATATTAATGAAATCTAGCATTTTTGGAAATTGTTGAATTCCTTATTCAGAAATGATTAGCTGAACATGCTCAAATAATCTATATCACTGCTTGGAAATGAAATATGCAAAGGAACAGGAAAATCAGGTTTACTTAAAAATTATTTAAAAATCTTATACATTACTTACTCCTTTAAAACTAACATCTTTTACTATGAAATACCATGTAAGAATAGGCTAATATTCTATACATACTAAATATATGGAAATTCTATGAGTATAATTTTATTGGAACTTTATATGTTTACTGTTAGAATGAAAGGGGTGAGTAGAAGACATATTTCCAAACAATGGACTTTTTAATTATGCTAACAGAGGTATCTTGAAATCTAGAGGTTGTCCTGGCCTGTGGGCAAGTTTCTTATTTCTATAATTAAGTTTTATTGGAATATAGTCCTGCCCATTCCTTGAATATTTTCTATGGTTGCTTTCTATACAATCACAGATTTTAGTAGCTTCCAACAGCTGTCAGATTTCCCACAGAATGTAAAATATTTATTATTGGGCTCTTTGCTGAATAAGACAGCTGAATCCTGCAGGACACACCTAAATATGTAAAAATATAATATCTATTTTGTATTTATTTATTTATTCATTTATTTTTGAGACAGTCTCACTTTGTCACCTTTGGTAGAGCACCCAGGCATCACAGCCCACAGCAGCCTCAAACTCGTGGGCTCAAGTGTTTCTTTTGCCTCAGCCTCCCAAGTAGCTGGGACTACAAGTGCCTGCCAGAACGCCTGGCTGAAAAATATAACATTTAAATTTATACCACTAAATTAAGGCTATAGAACCAACCATTTGAGAAAGATAAAATGTATTTAGTTCTACTGAGCAAAGTCCTAATAGTAAAGGTTCATTATTTTCCTATTGTGAACACAGAATTCCATCAGTTCTTCGGAGGAAAAGACTCCTTTACAGCTAGTTTCTCTTCTTATAAGATGCAACTAGATCAATTAACTCTTTGCCATATGTGATAATTTCAACACATCAGATAATTCGAACATTTATTCTGCCTTCCACTAAACTCTGAGATTAATAAAATTAATTTCATTTTTCTTAAACCCACTAATCAAGGTTAAAACTGTTCTTGTTTTCATACTAACAGAAAGGTGGCTGAACAGGAATGAAAATCATTCAACTAAATATATCAATTAGCCAATAAAATACTATTCTAAGTGTTTCTTTGGTAAAATATATTAAAGACTTCGTATTTAAATTTGTCATGCACAAACCATTTTTAAAGAAGATAATTAATTATATAAAACCTTTTCCATTTCTTTCAGTTTAAAAACATTTACTAATAACTACATACTCATATTTATAGCCATATTTAAATGACAATATCAAAAAATGACAAGTAGTATATACACATGCATTCACAGCTTTGCATCATTTAGTTAATATTCAAGCAGTTTTACTAGATAATTAAAACTTTATTTGGTAAATTTCCAAACTCAAAATAAATAAATACATTTATAAAACAAATCATAATGACATAAATCTCTCAGTAATATATTACTAGGAACAAAGAGAAATTTGAATTTCAGTACTTTAATAGTGAATATGCATTAATATCATTTCAAAGATTTTTATTACTTTAATTACATATGAATACTTCGGTGTTCCTATAAAATACATTTTTGAAATAAATTATAGTTTTCTGTTTTTGCTGAGCCATTACAATCTAACATTATTCATTGTCCTGTCTTGAAAATTAGTAATATTTTGTGGAGTTGCCAAAATTCCTAAATAACTCTTAAGAAATGGTTTTAAATTGCTATAATTTGCTGTTGTTTTGTCTCTTTATCCATTTTTTCTATTTCCTTTGTTGAAAATTATTAATTTATTGTCAAATGCATTGATTTTGTACTAATTGTATTTGCTACATTTTTGTAATTTGACAGAATACAAACATTTTAGGTATATATGCACCCATGAAATGGGGTAAATCACAGTCATTGATCTCAAAGAATCCGATCTATTTTAGGGAAGGAGTATATATACTAACAATTATAACTTGATGATAAATGTTATATGTGTGATAAAAGCACAGTGGAAAGTAATTCTTTTTGAGTGTATTAGAATACTATTAATTATTTGAAATTTCATTGCAGTAATCATCCAAAAATTGAACCATGACTAAAGATTCAGTTTGTACATAGTTCTCTAATTGATTTTTGTTTATATTCTGAAATTACCTTTGACAAAGACCAGACTGGTGGTTATTATTCCTATTTTGAAGAAGAGGAAGTAAATGATAAGACAGTTTAAATGATCAGCTCATTGCCACTTAATGCTCTTAAAAGGAAGATGGGTCAGTATAGATACACTTTTTTTTTTTTTTTGTAGAGACAGTATCTCACTTTATCACCCTCGGTAGAGTGCCGCAGTGTCACACAGTTCACAGCAACCTCCATCTCCTGGGCTTAGGCAATTCTCTTGCCTCAGCCTCCCGAGTAGCTGGGACCACAGGCGCCTGCCACAACGCCCAGCTATTTTTCTGTTTTGCAGTTCGGCTGAGGCCGGATTTGAATCCACCACCTTCAGTAAATGGGACCGGCGCCCTATTCGCTGAACCACAGATTTTTTTTTTATAGATAGGATTCAAAAGCAGCAATCTTTTTGTTTTGTTTTATTTTATTTTATTTGATACATAAACTAAATGCTAAAGCTTTTTCTGAAAATGTTTTATGTGAGCAAAGTGAGGTTGAAAATAACGAAGGTTAAAAATGAATACCATGAAAATAATTCACCAAATCAACAATATTATTTACCCTAACATACCTAATTAATCTGTGGTCAAAATGAGAAAAGTATTTAGGTACATGTCCAGTTGTGCTTTGCCCAAAGATTGAATTATTGAGATGACAAGGATTGCCATAGAAGGGACTTTTTTAATATAGCATTCATTTTGCTCAGCGAACAGAGGCAGCTGCCTCAAGTCTCTCTGAGTAATGGAGCTTATGGGATTTTTTTTTGGGGGGGGTTGCTATAGGACTTGGGGTAAGTAGAGGGGTACAGTGAGTCCTGTACTCAGGAATTCTGCAGTGGGGCCTTCAAAATCTCAACTCCCTTATTGTGTAGAAAATCTATCATTTCTGGGAAACAATTCAAAATTTCAAGTAATTACGAAATCACCCTTTTCAAATCAATAAAGGGATGCAAAGTGAGAACTGGGGTAAGAGCCTAAAATTGACAGAAGGCACAAGCCTAGCTAAAAATAATGATAATAATAAAGAACGGTCCTCCTGTTGGCTTTATTATATTTGCTACTCTGGAGTCACAGAGCTGATGATCATAAAAATTCTTAACTTTCTCCAAAGATAACATCACCTTTTCAAAACCTAAAAGTAGTTTCTGAGATATTTTCAGGGCCTCCCATTTCAGCCAATCACTGACCTAGCCCAACTTGCAGCTCATACCGAGAAACTGACTCAACTGGAATTGTGACCCAACCCAGGAACTGACTCAACCCAAGAAGATGATTTCTACAACCCTATAAGTTAGTCCTGAACCCAACCAATTAGTAAATCCCATTCTCTAATCCTTTGCCTGCCAAACTGTCTTTAAAAGCCCCGAGACTCAAATTTCCTCAACTCTCAGGAAGGCAGATTAAACCCTTTCTCAACTGCAATCTTGGCTCTTCAGCGTGTTGGATTTTCTCTGTGCAGTGGGCAGTAACAACCCAGTTGGGTGGCAACTATGACTTAACGGAGGGAATTATAAAACACACATAGGGGTCATTGAACTTCATGGAGCTGGTTAGGAACCTCCTCTCTCATTGGTGATTACTCTAAAGGTTTTTCAGCTTATGTTCTCTTTATCAAATATTTTACTTTGTGTTAGAAACAATGCAATATTGATAGAGTTGCACTTATAGATGAATATGCCTGTTTGAATTTTTTAAAAATAGACATCTCTGCATTTCTGCTTCTTGCAACAGATATGTCAGTTCTACATAAATTAAGTAGGTAATTCCAGTCAGCAAATTAGAAATAGAAAAAATGGAGGAAGAAAACAAAGTTAAATTTAGTATGCTAGTAAATCTCTTCAGTTTAATGTAATGATGTCATGTTAAAAGGAAAAAATTGATTCTTAAATTTTATCATTATACATCTTGATCATATTATATATGATCACATAAAAAACACTGTACGTAAAGCCATTTAAAAAGACATAATTCTCACATTCCAAAATGTTACATTTTAAAAAGCCTTAGCATTTATAGTGGGAAAATAACATAAAAATCCCCCAAATAAAGAAAGTAGGTAAGAAAGGTAATAAATGTGATAAAGATATAGCCAACTTTTTATTATCTTAGGGGAAGATAAAATATGAAATGCATAGATAATCCTTAAATCTGATTTTTGCAGTTACATTGGATATGTTCACCTGCTAAAACCTTCAGCACAGAGATGATCATGTAGACACATTGGGTGACGTCTGTAACCTTGTCTCTCCTTTCCTCTAAAACCAGTGTGAGAGAGAGAAGAGAAATGAGGGAGGGCAGTAAAGGAAAAAGGAAAGGAACAAGGTCTCTTGATCATTCACAAAGACATATTCAGAGGTGCAGCTCTGAACGGCTGCCTCCCCCATTGCTAGACACACGGAGGCAGTTCTAGCCACCAAGTGAACTTTGTGACTACAAATTCAAAATAAAATTTTGGATAGCTTTTGTAGTGTTGCCACATTTTGTATTTGACTCTGTTTCCCAATTGGCAAAGCGGGCAAAGGTAAAAGAACAAGTCAGACAGATTTCTGTTTGCATTCTAGCTTTTCTATTTAAATCTGTGACTAATGGGCACACACCTGAATTCCTTTGCCCTCAGTTTTCACAATACTTAAAATAAGTTTCCAAAACCTACCTTTGTAAGTTTGTTGATTGGATTAGAGACCCTATGTAATTTTTTTTCTTTTGTACATAGTAGTTTTTATTTTTATTTTTTATTTATTTTTTTTTATTGAATCATAGCTGTGTACATTAGTTCAATCATGGGGTACAGTGTGTGGGCTTCACATGCACTCTGAGATATTTTTATCAACCTGATTGACATACCGTTCATGATATTTTCTCGTTTACTATATGAAAACATTTTTGATCCGTATTTAGAAGTTTTCTCCTGACCCTTCGAATATGTACCACACATGTGATCTCACCCTTTGTCCCATCTCCTCCCACCCTTTCCCTCCCCGTCTCTCCCTCTCCTCTTTCCCCTTCTTCCTGTGCAATAAATGGGTTGTAGCCTTCACTTGAACGATAAAGAATTTGTCTCATATTAGGGATGTATACATTGGATACTTTTTCTTCCATTCTAGAGATACTTTGCTAAGGAGAACATGTTCCAGC